>JAHZNE010003016.1:0-20513 GCA_027744055.1 Callyntrura sp. NNG-2020
TTTTCTCTCTATCAACCGTCAAAAAATCTACATGGTAATAAGGGCCCGAGGTAAACAAGTTTATTTTGGCCGAGAGCTGGTGTACTGCTGTTCTCGTTCCATATATTTAGTTCTTCCAAGCTCCAAGCAGATAATTAGCTCTGCCAAATTTTACAATGAATGATTGACAAGTGATAAGGGAAAGGAAAGTAAAAATATTATTTATCATTTTAAAACATTAGGTTCTATTGAATTTGAGATTTTCCTTTCGATTTGTAATGGTTAATGGTGGGTTCATTAAAATAATGAACATGATATGGCTACACCGTACTGTAAAAAACGGAAGCTGGTTTTGGAGCGTTGCATTTTAACACAGTACATAAGGGTAAACTTGTGTAAGTGAACAATTACAATGTAGTCCTATGTGCACTTTATTATTCGTGTTATACAAAATTCCGTTCCTAGTATTTTTGTATACGTGATTTCGCCAACCTTTTGTAAATGTTCAAAAGTCGAACGTGAAAGAGAAAGCTAAAGAAAGACCATATATATTGTGTATTTACTTATCCAAACCAATAATGATCAAACCCGACGCGATGTTTATGTAAAGCTCAAGTTTGTTCGATTCGTTCACAATCAGAATACATTCAACATTATTACAGCACAGCATGTTAGAAGAAAGCGGCTTTGACACTTATGCTTTTGACATTGTTTGCTCAATATGTAGACTATGTAGACAAGGTAGGACATGGGGGACATGATAGATATTATTATGTCAAAAAGTGGGATAAAATCTTGTTATTTATTTGGTATGGTATGAAATGAATGCGCGGAAATGTATCACATTACTATTAAAACATAGTGGTATCCACCATTAAATAGTCACTGTCTTCTTGACAGGGTTTTGTTCCCCTGTCACAATTGTTTCGAGTCGTACTTCAGTCACTACTGTCCCTGATGCCAATTGTTGAGTTGAGTTGTCATCTGAAATTTTGACGCTGTTACCGACCCAAAACCACCGGAAACTTCCAGTCTCATAAGCCACCGATCCGGTGCTCCAACCGGAAGCAGCACATTTGAGAAAGCTGAGAGAAAGTTCCCCTGGAAATTGCTACACTTGCGGGGAAGAAATACGTTTACTATACAAATTGCTGGCTGCAGTATGCCAATTTTGCTAATTTGACCAGTGGAGTAAAACAAAAAACGGTGCATGGCTCATAAAAATATTCTGTTTTAAAAGTGACCATTATTGGAAAAAGAAATTAAACGATAATTTGACTTCAGGAGACGTTTGGACAGAATGAATTACCAAAAGATTACCAACTTTGGAGGACAGTTGGATAAAGCTTTTGCAAAAAGTCTTCCACTTCTTCCTGGATATACATTTAATCTTAATGTGAGTTAAAATATTTATAAGTACTTATAACGTTTCAAGGCACACTTATAATAAAAACCATAACCATTTTCCTTGTACAGGTTGGCCAAGACAGATTTCACCGACCGGCTCACTGGGGTTTCAGTAAAGGATTACCCGTTCTAAATGACAGAGATGATCCCAGACCTAAACCAGGTATCGGAGGAAGGGAGCCTCCACCCTGGGCACCATGTCGAACGGGTCCTGATAATTCTGTCTATCCTCGAGGGCATGGATCCAATGTTCCTTCGTGGATTGCTTTCAATAAACAAGTCAGTAATAGCATGCTTGTGATTTTAACTGTCTTCATAATCGGTGTACGATAATATGCCATAAAACACAAATGTTCTAGGTACTCGTTTTTGATGCGTACTATCAAGAGCCTGTTCCAGAATCTCCCATGGAAAGCTATCGCATTCATAACGTGGGTTGTGAAGTCAATCTTTATGGAAAGATGTTCTATGTTTGTGGATGCGATGGTTTTACGCGGACTTTCCTTAATAGGCTTGGAATTTCTGTTCCTCAAAATATGGAAACTCCGATTGATCCAGCCACTGAAAAGATTAAGGACGTGAGGAGAATTTTAGAAAGAACGATTAAAATAAGGCTAAATTAGATTGAAACTGTCTTTGAAACACGCAATTAATTGTATGATTTTGTAGAAAAGATCAAGTTTGTTTGCGAGAAAACCGCATCATTCTGTGGATTCAAGAGGACCATTTCTCCAGCATTCTGGCCATGTCCTTCGATTTTGGGCGTACTGGGATGATCGGTGCAAATTGTATGGAGATCTTCGCTATTATATCATTCATTTTTTTCTGGCTGATGGTACAATGGAAGTTAGGGAGATCCTTCGACCAAACTCTGGTTATGAAGCTTACCCTCTGTTTGTTCAAAGAGGCAAAATCCCTAAAGTATATAATTTTCATTGTTTAAAGCTGTAAACTTTTCTAATTGTAGGTATGTGATAATTTCTGCTCGGTACAGTGTACTACTCTGATTTTTAATTTCTTAGAATTGCGATAAACTTGTACAACTTCCTGGCATGAACACTCCACTAACAATTTTAAATGTCTTTGGGTCCATGTACGCTTCTAAAAGCAAAAAGGCTCACTACATGGTTGATAACCTTGCAAATCAGGATTCTGGAATAGAATTCTACAAAGATAATGATTTGGCAATCGGAGCAGTGCTAAACATATTTGGTCGTGCCTTCATCTTGACCGACTGCGACGAGTTTACTCGACAGTATTATCGAGACAAATATAACGTCCGTAAGTGGACAGATAATATATGGTCGTCTCTTTTTTTATCGTGGATTGTCACAAAAGTAGTTTGGGGTAATATGTTTCTCTTTGTGATACATAGAGGATTTCACTCCATTGGCTCTGGATGAACCGAAGAAACTATATCCTAAACCTGTTCCACCGCCTTACAACGGCTGGGGTACAGAGGAAGACTCTTTGCAAAGTTGGAAAAGTTTGGAGCTCAAGCCTCACATCAAAGATTACCGATATTACGCGGCCAAAGAAAAGTTTGGGGGCTTTGCTCACATATAATGAGTTCATAAACGACTATATATCTGTGTTCATACGTAATAATGACATTTTTATTTTCACCAGAGATATATTACGTTTTGAAGCGAGGTTCTATAAAGCTCTACAAAAAGTAAATCAAAGTCGCCGTTTTATCATTCAATATTTCATGGGTGATGACACAATACAAATTTCGGAGAAGGAACATCAAAACTCTGGTATTGCTTCCAAATATACAAGGACAAATTATAACATCAATAATGTGTTTCTGTTGTAGCTTAACACAGAGCGACGTTATTAGTCACTGTTATATGAAAATTATTATAATATGATGCCTGCATTATTTCTATAATGCTTAAACTGAATTGTTTGTGTACAGGGTTGCCTAAAGGGAAGTTTTTGCTTCGTTCAAAAGCTATAAAACCTGGCCATCAAGAGTCGCTTGGGGAAGATGCCGTGCCGTATGAGCATAAAGATTTTTTTGTGGGTAACATTCTTAATGTAAACGGGTTTCAATTCCAATTACTCTCAGCGGACGAATTTACTTTATCCTATATGGAAGCAAACAAACATCTCGTATGACCCAATTTTTAAAATATGGAACATATAAGCATATCTCGTCAAATATTTTTTTTCATTTCTTCAAAACGAAGTATACATTACCATTCAGTAATCATAAAATAACCGCACTTTGTTCGTAGTTTCCACACTCAAACATCTGCATATGTCTCGACAAATTGCGTGAAGCCATGGGCCCATTACAAGCTGAAGACGTAGTCAAGTGCTTCTCAGAAAATGATACATGTTTGCAAGGAGTTCTTGACATAAGGAATTTTCGAACTTTGATCATGCAAATTACAAAATGTGGCCTGAGTGAGCATGAAATTCTGACGTTGGGTCGAGGATATGGGGCAAAAACAGACCCACCCGGAACTGATTTTCAAACATTACAGTAACTGATTTGGAAATCTTATTACATTATATTAATAATTATAGCATGCACTTAATTCAAATGCGTGTATTCCTTATTTTGTTATATTCATAAATAACATTTTATAGGGCGATTGCACAAACCGAACTCCGAAGATTCAACTTTGACAAAACGTTGCTGTCACGAATAGAGTACACCATGCGTTATCATGACCCTTGTAGAACTGGTATGTAGCTACACTGCAGTCTGTCTGAATCATCGACAGTCTAAATTAAGTGTCTCTTTTCAAATTCCATAGGGAGAGTCGATAGAGAAACACTCAGAGCAACCTTAAAGGGCGCCAAATTACCATTATTTAGAGAGCTCTTGGATTTCATGGTTGACAAGTAAGACGTTTAACATAGTACAAAAATGTGCAATATGCAGTGCGATAACAGTATGCTATTAGCATAGTTAATCTAACGTTAAAATAGTTTAGGAGAACTAGTATCATGTATGCTGTTGTTTCAGGTTTCCGACGCCAGAAGACGACTTATGCAATCGAGTTGATTACTGCCAGCTCCTGAGTTTCTTAAACTGGGAAACAAATCCAGCTCCTGTTTCAAAACCCGCAGCCAACAAATGTGTAATGAAGTGGGTCGAACCAAAACCCCCTTTGAAAATATTCTGTGTAAATTATCGTTCTCTTCTTGAGGACGTGTGTCCAAACTACAAATGTGCCCTCGCTGCAATTTGCTGTTGTTGTAATGAAAACAAACCGTGTCCTCAGCATCAACAGACTCGAGTGGAACCGGAAAACTTTTGCCCAGATAATTCTAACCAGAAAACTGTTTTGAATGAGTGTCCTCCTCAGGAACCCATCACTGTGGTAGTTCCTCCTTGTAAGGTGAGCTACACAGAAGGAAATGTGCATAAATGTGCACCAGGAGCATGGAAATGTAACTTAGAACAAGAGGAACAGCAACCTACCATATACGATGACATATGCCAACAGACACAATAATGAAATCTATTTGTTTCAGCCTGTTTATGCACATGATAATGAAACTTGTAATACTAAAACCTGTCTACTTTTATATCATCCTAATACCACGTTCATTATAATTTTATAATGTAAATCAGACAAAACACATTTATACATTTTTTGAATATTTTATTTACTACTCATCCACTCATCTGTATTTTGTAATATAACATGGAATCAAACGAATTCAATAGCTTTGATATTAATTAAATAAAGTTAACTAATGCGCATTACATCGCAATTATGGATATCATAGTATTTAATGGGTCAACCGTTTCAAAAGAAGGGAAAATTCATACTACACATGAATGCAAACAGATTAATGTTTACTCTTAGATAACGTTGATGCTCCAGCTTTATTTCCAGACAAAACGACATAAGCTGAGTGGGTTTCCTTCTGTTTCTGTTGCAAAAGTTCCAAAGTGTTAAGAGGTGTATCTGTAGAGTTCATATGTTGGA
This sequence comes from Callyntrura sp. NNG-2020, assembly GCA_027744055.1. NCBI lineage: Eukaryota > Metazoa > Arthropoda > Collembola > Entomobryomorpha > Paronellidae > Callyntrura > Callyntrura sp. NNG-2020. The sequence goes on from JAHZNE010003016.1 coordinate 5,343, forward strand.
GCAACTAATCGGATATTTAAAAATATATACATATATTAGATTATGCCAACCACAACGAATTATCTTCAATACAACTGATATTACAGAAAAATACCTTCTCCTGGTCTACTTTCCGTCGTTTCTTATCCACTTTATTTTTACCACTTCCTTTACCATGAAACTTGTGCGACAATATTCTAAAGGCTTCTTTCGCAGAAATTGGTTTGCCGTCATCATCAGTATATTCCAGTTTAAAGTCTGGCCTATAGTGTTGCTTCTCCGAAAAATCCATAATAGGCCCACTCAAAAATCTGTCGTCTCGTTTTCCAAATCTGTCATCTTCATAACTCTTGTCCTCTATAGAGTAGTGTTGTGCCTGTAAGTGGCGCATTTTAGCAGGCCCACCACGTTTTTGCTGCTCTTTATCCAAATATCCTTTATTCATAGCAACTTTGAGTGCGCCAGCAATCCCAGTGGCAACATCGGGTTCTTGCTCCAAAATAGTTGATTCTTCTGAATCAGCCGGTCTTGTTATATCCACTGGAGTTTCATCTAAAAGAATATTTAACAAGAATTTAGCTTGCTTGCTTATTCTGTGAAGTATTTATAGCGTATGTATTCTGCGTGTCATAAACCTACCTATTTCCACTTCATTCCATGTACCGCGTTCTTCTACGTACCCTTTCTTGTCTTCCCTTTCAAAATCCTATAAAGTTTAGGAAATATTAAAATACATTTCATTGTAAATGTCATACAATGTGTAATGAATAACGTTTTAAATGTAGCAATCACCATTTCTTCGTCTCCATAAATATCTGCTCCTTCAATCCGGGGAATATCGCCTAATGTCCTGCAAAATTCTGCAGTGGCATGCAAAACTATGGATCCGGATGATGACGGACCAGCATGCTCTTCATCGTTTCGTAACAGTTCATCAATGTTAACCCCACGCGGTTTCTTCATTTTTTCCTTCTGTTTTAAAAGTCTAGCCTTTTGCAGTGCCACCTGAAAATCCAAATCTCCCTCATCTTCGAGTTTAATATCAGAGACGTCAATTTCTGGTGCTGTAATACAACAAATGTTAGATGAGTGTGCAAACGTTGAAATAAAATGCGGTAGTCACACAAGTATTTCTGGTTTTACTTACGTGCAGGTAGATCATCGATTTCAAGGTCGATTTCCATATCCACAGGCTCATATTTTACATCACCCGAATTCATTTCCGCTTTTTTATTCGATTTTCTGGAGCCTAAATCTCGTTGATTAATAACTCCATCTGGCGCTGGTTTAGTTTGTGCATCTATACTCAATAGGTCATCCGCTTTTAAAACTTTTCTTACCTTCCGGACCTATGAAATAAGATTATGAATAGATTAAAATTATTTTTGTCAATATGTTGTTTACAAGAAAATAAAGAACTTCCAATGTACCTTCTTTTTTGGTTTTTTGAATTGAACCATTTCCTCTTCAGTATAAAAATCAGAGGCTAACTTGAGCGACGTTGACTGCACAGATTCCAAAGTTTTGTCAGCTCTCATCATCTTTTCTCTAATTTTGGCCCTACGCGCTTCGTCAGATGTATCGTCTCCAATAACGAATGAATTCTTGGGTTTCTGACCATCAATCTCCTCATCATATTTGCCAAGAACACTCTTTCCTTTTAAATTGCCTTCACTATCGAAATCGATCTCATCAAAGACGTTGTATCCATTGTATTCAGGTCGCAACTTACGATTGTCAATGTTCTGAAAAACGAATAGTTCAACATTTAGCGTGAATTGTACCATCGAAATTTTAACAAAGAATGTATTACCGAACCTTTTCATATTTTTCATCATCGATCATATTTGGGTTAACCAAAACATCGTCGTCTTCATTTAGAACATCTTTATCTTGTAGTGTTAGAATAACTGTATCTCCTTCATGAATACGGTTCTGTAAAGGAAGCAAAAGTTGACATGATTAAACTTTTATAAATCCACTACAAAATAACGCTTGGTTTTTTTTTTTACAAAACTACTTTTAGGTTTACATACTTGGCCATGGAGAACTTTCATTCCCTTCAAATCTTTGTCGGTGTAGGCCTTATTTTTCTGTTTCACAAATTCGGATGCCACGAGTTCTCCCACACCAAATTCATTGTCAAGTTCATCCAGTTCTTTTGCCTAAACATAAAACCATTTATACTTGAATTCGAGTACAACTGAACATGAAAGAGAATAAACAAACTCAAACTAAATAAAGAAGAATAACATTTACATACCTTTTTTTCCGCTAGCAACTTTTGTTGTACCGCTACCTTTTGCTTCTTAACCCAAGCATTAGCATCGTCATCAGAATCAGAATCAGCTAATCCCTTTACTTCCAACAATTTCGATTCCAAGCGCCGTCTTTCTTGTCGCAACAATACCTTCTCACGTATTTTTTCTGCCTTAAGTTTATGTGTCAAATTTTCAGCTGGAGCATGCACGAAATCCTGTTTCTCCTTCCAAAAAGTCTCACCTTCCTTTTCTCTCTCATCTCTAATTTTCATTAACGTCTCTTCGTCAAAATCGACTTCCTCTCCTTCTTCAAGTTCATCATTTCTAGGTTTCTGGGGTGGCTGAACTTTAGGAGGAGCTGGAGTATGTATTTGTAGGGGTTTCAAACCAAGTTTTGCTCTAAGTTTATTTGTTTCTTCTATTGATAGAGATGAGCTATCACCCGATGTTTTCGGTGGACTGGGAGATCTAGATACAGAACGGGGAGTAACATACCTAGAATTCTTTGCAACTGGTACATCAGAATCTGAAAAATGTATCAAAGTAAAATAACAATTACTATACTGTATAAAGTTGGCGTGGCCTATACTCATCAACTGCAATTGTAATAATATGTTTCTTCTCGAAAGGAAATAATGCTAAAATTAATGAATAGTTTTGAGAAAATAGAGGTTGCTATTTGTACGATGGACCAAAGATACTCCATGAATTGAATTCATTCGTTCATAGTATAACAAAAATGTTTTCACGAATATTACGCATATGCATATCGCTTCTCGAACCATTAATGGCAAACTTACCTTTAAAACAATACTCAACAGATTTATTTTTGTTAAACGCGGCCACTATCGAGAGGAAATATCAGGAAAAGTAACTCTTTCCATCCATTCCAATCACCTGCAACAAATATGAAAATTATCTATTAGACAGCTATTCAACTTTTCAACATCAAAACCCTTTTGAAACAAAAAATCTTTGAAATGTTTTGCCGACATTGTAAAGGAAGAAACGAACTAAGGAGTGGTTAGTGATTCTAAATTTCAATTTTACCGAATAATATTATATGCAATCAATAATCACCATCATACATCATACATCTGTCTTGGTCATGGGTATAAACTATATATAATTCACGAGGCAGTTGATTGAGTTTAGGACGATCAAATCCGACCATCAAGAATCAAGAAAAATGTCTAATATTATTTGTATTTATGTACGAAGGACGTACGTAGAAGTTAAGTGCCATAATGGTCGCCATTAAATTATTAAATCCTTACCATCAGAACCAGAGTAGCGCCTCTTTTCCTTTTGCCGTTTCTTAGAGCTTCGCGAGGTCGAAGGCGATTGACTTCGACTTTTCTGTCCAAAATCATCCACTGTTGGCGATGGACTTCGGCTGCGAGACCGATGTTTACGCCGTTTTGAAGACGACTCTGCATTCTTTCTGCTACTGCGTGACTTTTTGTCCTCACGATCTCGGTCCTTTTCCTTGTGCTTTTTCGAAGATCCCATATTTTCAGTATGTTTTTAAACACAACGGAAGCTAGTTTTTAAATTAATTTTTTACAAAGTATTCCAAAAACAATGTCCGTGCTCCACTCACAGACTCACAAAACACTACAACAAAAACATTGACTGACTTACTCCCAGACCCCCTTATGGGAATGCAGCAAAAGCAGCCTTCAGCAGTGGTAGTATTATTATGGGTATGTTTTTTGCTTGGGCTCACCACTCACCCTCACCGCTCACCACAACATGTATAGGATATATTACATACATAAATGACATGACATACTTTTCTATCCTATTCGTGCATATATGTATTTTATGCACAAAACTATTTTATATCATCATACATACATAATACATACATACCATATATCTCACTCCTTTTTACCCAATACTAAATAGCATATGCAGTATTGATATTACTGCAGTACTGAACGTATAGACGACAGGTATGTCCTATAGTCCTATATAGTAGACCGTCGTTTCTTCTAATTGTTCCAATTTCCCTGAAGTCTCACGATACCCCTTTAGATGATAAAATTTGTTGTGCTTGTTTTACCGTATTTGCCATTTTACTTTTTATTACTGAACTATAGGCATACAATGAAAGAAGAACGACTTGGTTTTGACGTTTCTTAGTTTCTTCGCATTGACTAATGGAAGTCCGCATTATATCTCACGAAGCCCCGTCAGGATTGTTTATCAAAACGCGAACGTGACAGGCAATATTTACTTTTTTACCACAAAAACAAAGCATCTGCTGGTGAGTGCTGGCTCTGTTATACGTATACGTATACCTACTGTTTGTTTGCTATTGGATAGGAGTCTGTCTCTGTCTACGTGGCGTTCTCGTGCTAATTATTATTATGTCAACAATCAATACCACCGTAGTAAGTTTTTGTGCGACCTACCAAGGTTTATGGAGGTGAATTCTACACATTTCCGCATTCCGGTCTGTTTCGTTGATGCTTGAAAAGGTAAAATAGAAGTGCATAACAAAAGTAAAGTTAAATATTTGATCCTTTTGTATTATGTAGTGTTTCTACTTAAATGTAAATTCTTGTCATTCGTGATGGCATGCGGCATGGTTGGCTTGGCTTGTTGGCTATGACATGATATAAGTACTTATATAATTTACATATGGTTCAGACGAGCGAGTGACGGGACTTTTGGCCAAAAAAGCAAAATCGTGGTGTATGCGTTTTCTAGCGAGTAACGTTGTACTTTTGGCGAGAAGGATGTTTAGCTTTTGTATAAAACATGCGAGTTTGTATTGCGAATTATGTACAGCTATAATGACAACTGCAGAGTAGAAAATGAAACGAAATAACGAGCGAAATAGTAATGATCATAATTACGAGAGTCCTGTATTGCTTTAAAAATCGTTTGTGCGGAAAGTATGAGCAACGGGAAAAGCAACTCTACGACATAATTATCGCCTTTCATTATTAACACGTCGTGTTTTCGCATCCTCATCATCATCATGTTATGACTATATAAATATAAATGGACATTTTGGATGGAAAACAAACATAAATAGCATAGTAGCCAGTACAATCGTGTCTGACAAGACAGCTGAGTGTTATAATCACTACTATTGCAACTTTGCAATCTGAATGGAAATGCCGGCAGAATTTGCTCCAGTCTGTCGCTCGTTAATAGCTCCACGTTCCACGAGTCAAGTCAACGTGTCTTGTCGAGTCGAGTTTTACCATATAAGAGTGCCAGTGCCCCTCTCTCGGAAAATAATGGTTGATGTGATGAAGGAGTGGGCCAAGTGAACCAGACAAAAAGACAAAGCCGACTTCAGAAGCAAAGGAAACACTTTTTCTTAATATACTTTTTATATGAACGAATATACACCTGCGGAAAACAACCTCACGTGCTACTTTCTCGAAAAAGGGTAAGAATACAAACTCCGACCGAACTCACCGAACTGCGTCATCATTACACTTCGGATTTAGAAAACAATATAACCCAAGACCAGATACAAGATAAGAGCGTCACAAAATTTTAGATGTTACTACTGACATAATGTAGGTAATAGGTAGGTAGGTAGCCTTCTTTTATTATATTTTTTTCGCAAAGTTTAGGACCCGTGTACGTCGTATGTGCTGTATTTGACCTTCTGACATTTTCGAATTCAATATGCTACTTTCGTATGTGGTCACAAACTTTGATACTTACCTATACGAGTTTCCAAAAGTTTGTGTATGCTCAAAACTCGTTCTTTCGTTCGTACAACAAACTGAAACTGGACATTCGGAAAAGGAAAAACCATTAGCGTGTGTGTGCTTTTATTTCCATATCTGTGGCAGTTGTGTTCATGCATTCACTTTATGCATGTGCGTATTCATCTTTTGTACCTTGTACATGGACTTTCTTACCGTGTATGTGTGTGCCGCATACTTTCTTCGTCAATTCGGATCCCATTTAGTTTCGTAGCACATAGCAGTCTCGGAATTCGGAAATGAAAATATTTCGTTCATATGAAAGTTTTAGGGGTTCGTGTGTGTGTAAGTGAGTGAAGTGACTGCATCTGTTGTCTGCATGTAGTGCATATGCCTCTCATTCTCCAGTAAGCTCTTTTAAGAAATATAGGTATATGTAGATTAGATAATACTCAACAATTTTATAAGCACCATCTTATAAATAGCCATTTTGTAGTGTGTATGGATTAATCTAGGATTAGGTCGTCCTTTTTTATAGCTTCCACTTTCACCCAAAGTATGGTGCCCTGTGTACAACGAGAGAGGAGAGAATTCTTTCATTTTCGATCCTCTGTTTCTACAGGCAGCTGTACAACATGATAGTCGTACTGGCTGTAGTTCCAAACTGACTTAGGTAGTTAGTTTTTTCCAAATTCTAGGTTATTATATCACTTGAAGAGGCATGTACGTACGTAAATCAAAGTCGTGTTGTTATAAATATTAAAGTAGAGCTCGTTCTCGTAAAATATCGACTAGGCTGTTAAAGCGGTGAACGGGACAACCAACACAAAATATAAACTAGACGATATTTGAAAACTAATCCATGTCGCTATTTAAGTATTGGACAATGCACAAGAGCAAATCGTACTAGGAAAAATTGCACAGCAGTTCAAACTTGTAGTTACGTTGTACATTCAGTGGCGACATTGTTTTGTGGCTATATATTTCCCAAAACGCACATTTTCATTTTTTGTTGTGAATCCTAAAACACCACATATTTTAATGTTTAAGGTGAAAGTGAAACGAGCAACGACGAGTAGTAAATAATAGTAAGGGAAATTACAATTTATATCTTTAGTATTACTGGATTTTCATGGCATCCTTCTTTTATTAAAACAATAGTACTCCGAATGTTTGAATGCGCATGGCTATTTTTATTTTGGAGGAAAGGTGTAGGTATTTTAATTGACGTGTTATCTAAGTGTGTATCAATATAGTATCGCTTTGGTTTGACTCTCACACAAGAAATTACAACAAATATATTTTTGTATCAATTTTATTTGTTAACCTATGACCTAAATAAATGTTTGTATTATATACTTGCAGATATGGGGAGCTGAAATCTGTCTGTGATTATTACCGCTCCTGCAGCTTATCGGTGGTGTCCAGTATTACTAAAATACTACAGTACTTAAGACGGCATAGTGTTTGGAATAAACGGAGATTGCTCTTGTGAAAGGCAGAGTTGACAGCGACTGGTTATTTGTTGCAGTATTTTAAATTCTTTGCAGTATGACAACAGATTTGTGGGTTTTGGGATTCCTTAGTATAGGTGCCTATATGGTAACAGCTCGGATCATTCCCAGATTCCGTGATGTGTTCATAAGAGCTAATCTATTTGGTATTGATCTTTGTAAATCCACGGGTGCCGAAGTGTAAGTAAACTTATTTATTTTATTTTTTAAACTTCGATTACAAAAATTTGTAACATTATTTTTTCTTTACAGACCAGAAGGAGTAGGCGTTCTATGTGGGTGTGTTTTTCTGGTGTGCATGTTTTTGTTTATACCAGCAAGGTTCGGCCAGGAGTTCATTCGGCAAAAGGAAAGTTTTCCGCACCACGAGGTAGTATTCTCACTGTTGTATCGTTAAATAAATTACGGTGGCCAGTCAGGCAATAAGTTCGATTTCGCATAAGAAACCTAATCGTCACATCAGATTTATTGATTTTTTTGTTTTGTGCACTCAATATTGCTGGAACCTGACACTACCATGCGCTAAATGTAATTAGCTTGTGGAGTACATTACTGCATTGCTCGCCGTCACATGCATATTGCTACTTGGATTCGCCGACGATGTAAGAGCTGGTTAATAAAAAATGTATACTTAAATTCCCTCATGGCCTAATAAAGTTAAATTAATTTTCACTAAAAAATTCTGCCTTAGGTATTGGATGTACCATGGCGGGTAAAACTACTACTTCCTGCAATCGCTGCTCTTCCTTTACTTCTAGTCTACTATGCTACGTTTGACATAACGTTTGTTGTTGTTCCTAAACCCTTACGACCAATAATAGGACAGTCGATCGATTTAGGTAGCTTTTATGTGTATTTTAAAGCCCATATCCTAATAATACGAGTATTTGAATATAAATAATAACATAATGTTTATCATTAATAGGTTGGCTATATTATGTGTATATGATGATGGTTGTCGTTTTTTCAACGAATGCGATCAATATTCTTGCTGGAATAAATGGCTTAGAATGTGGTCAAGCGGTCGTGATTGCCGTTTCCGTGTTGTCGTATAACTGTTTTGAAATATATATGGGTGAAGTTCCAGCGCATGCTCACTATTTTTCTGTACATCTACTTCTTCCATTTATAGCAACATCTGCTGCTCTACTTAGATATAATTGGTTCGTTGATAATTTTATTATTTACTATACACCTGTTTTTATTTAAAAATTCTTCAATTGATTTAATTTGATTACTCAGGTACCCTGCCCAAGTGTTTGTTGGCGACACTTTCTGCTACTTTTCTGGAATGTTGTTCGCTACAATTGGAATACTAGGACATTTTAGTAAAACATTACTGTTGTTCTTTATTCCACAAGTATGAAGTAACATTAAGAAATCATAATTTATAACGGAAAAATTTGTGCATAAATGTAATATTATGTTGGATACTTTGTTGTTTTAAAAGGTCATCAACTTCGTCTACTCAGTTCCACAGATCTTCCATTTTGTTCCTTGCCCGCGACATCGTCTACCAAGGTTCGCTAACTTAATTAATGATGGTTCATATTTTCAAAATTGTTATCTTTGCGCAAATTTCAAGTGCGTAGTTTTTAATCAAATATTTTTTTTCATCAGGTACAATAAACTTACCAACAATATTGAAATGAGCACGGTTCGGTTCAAACAAAAAGACTTAAAGTTTTTGGGACGAGCATCAATCGGGATATTAGAATCAATGGGACTTCTCTGTGTACAGCGGAATGTTGGAGAAAATCGAGAATATATGGAATGCAATAACTTTACATTGGTAAATTTAATTCTTAAATTGTTTGGACCTATGCACGAACGAAGTACAACTATAATTATCCTTCTTATCCAGGTAATGTATGCCTTATGCCGTTGTCAATAATAAATACTGCCACTGTTCGCAGTTGCTTATGAACATGCCAATGACAGTTTCAAATGTTTCTTTCAACAGATTCTGTGTAGTTGTGCAGCCTTTGCCATCAGATACCCTCTTGCGCGTTTATTTTACGACGTATAATTGTGCAGACATGACAAATCTTAAGTATGCTTAATACTTTTAAAATTCGGAAGTACACTTAGTTTAGTCCAAGGTCGAACAGGCTTGGAAACCGAGCAAATCTGCTTACACAAGTCATCCTGAGGTTTTTCTTCCTATGTGCTTTAACTTAAAGTTTCAATGTAGAATATCCTAAGTCTGCGTAGTCAATAAGTACCAATTGTACCTTATCATATCCTGCAAGTATCTTCCGTACAATCAGAACAGTGCTTTCTAAATTCAGCTTTAAATGCACACGGCACGCGAAGATCAGATTTTATTATTTATGATAGGAAATATGTATTTATTTAGTTCTTCTAACTAGCTAGTACAGTACAGGTAAAATTATTTGATCAAAATTGGCTAAACTTTAATATAATTATATACAGGTATTTGAACGGTCCATTTATTCATGCACATGTTTGTATATCGCACCAGAATATTTTATATCAGTAAATAATATTCGTTCGGACTGGACAAAATAGATAAGTAAATATAACGTGAGCTTGCCTGTTGCCTCAATTATTTGCTGCTAACACCTGCCAGTTACACACTGTGGAAGCAACTTCTAAAGTTTTGTGATTTTACTCGCGCTAAGCATTTTAAATAATAATATTGGTAGATGGAGGGGTTTAGGTAAGAATCCATTTTCGAGTATAATAACGCGTCTACGAACGCCAATAAAACTGCTGAACTGATTAGGATACCTTTAAATAGTCACATATTTACCTACCTAACGTATATAATATTATATGATTATGTATTTCCAAGTTTGATAAACAATGAACAACAAGGGTTGAAATTTAGAACATCCAGTAAATATATTTCCTTCTGTTTTTCGGTTCAATATGTTTGTGTTATTTGTTTGTGAATATTATGCAATGTTGATACTAAAACATTTTCACGTCAATAAATCTTTGAGTCAATAGGGTAAAATCCCTAAATGAATATTATTAGACAATTTTAATGAAGAACATCATTTTGCATTGCAAAATTGTTAATGTCTTAAATTATAGGTAATCAATCGTTTATTTACAAATTGCAAGGCAATATTTCGCTTTTTACCTTTAAGTGACATTGATTTAATTTATTTGTTACATTCATTCATACATTTGTATTACTTTTAATATACTAAAATTGATTGAAACTAGTGGCATACTTCAGCTACTACTAGAAATAATGGAAATATTTGTTGTGGTTTTAAATATCTCATAAAATATTTTTGGTAAGGTTTCCGCATGTGGATGTGGAAATGTATAGCATTTTGAAGACATTTCAAAGCAACTTTCCTTCTCATAATGATCAATGAACCAAGAAGCACTTATTTGGAAGGCTCATGCGTTGTTGATTTATGGGATACAGTGTGTGCCTAAGTTATATTATGCATACCATTTTTAAATACAACATCAATAAGTATATTTTATAAGCTGTGATTCTGGCATTAGTTATAAACGCTAATTGTTGTGTTGCAATAATTACTACTAATTATATGTCGTCAAACCATTCCCGGTTACATCCGGTGAACCTACAATTTTCTTGTTTTGATTGGGATTGGGAAGAAACATGGGAAGAACGGAATCACAGGTGAAATGATAGTCTGTTGGAGGGGCAGTTGATGTTGAAAAGCACGAATTCTTCCTTGAAGACTGCTTCTTACTGGGAGAGAGATGTCTACTTGGTGACATGTGTTTTGGGGATGAATGGTTTTTCTGTTTGTTCGGAACTATCGTGAGAGGAGCACATACGCCTGAAGAACAGGATGAAGATGACGACGAATGTTTCGCATCTGAGCTTAACGATGATTTGCCGCTTTCACTGCTACTCGTTGCACCAGCAGTTTTTGGGGACTTTGATCGTGTTCTAAAAAATTTTGAAATTTTTCTTGATTTACTTTTACTTGGGGACTTTGTCACATCTGACAATTTCAAGGGCGTTCCTGGTGAAGGTGAGGAGGGTGGAGTTAGGGTACTACGACTGGGACTACTTTGAACGCTGTTATTAGAACCACCGCTTCCACCGTTGTTCAAATGTAAGCCAAAATGACCATTTATACTTCCACCATGTTGATGAGGAACGGGTGTGTATAAAGAATGATCATAAATCACGCGAGGAGGCGACGAGACTGTAAGTATTTCCTCAGTTTGTTGATCTGTCAAGGGCAAAGCTACCGTGATAGACCGAACCTGAGTAGTTACGTTTTCACCGGGAATATTACAGCTGCTAGTTATAGGTGTGGTGTCTATTAATTCCATCGGGGGTATTTTTATGGACTCTCCCTCAGTGTCACTTGATTCTTTACCTGATAGGTATTTCTTTGGTTGAATTGCTGATATCCGAGACAGTTTTGTCGCCTTTTGTTGTCGCGTTATTGGAACTTTGAAAATAGAGTCATCACTTAATATTGGTAAATCACGCAATAATAAACTGCTGGGAGGTTTATTATTCTGAGTTGACATTTGCTCTAGTTTGCTGCTTAATGTGTGGGTGTTGGACAAATATGAGTTGTATGTCGGTCCGTGATACATACTAATATTATCCTTGTTCATGTCCAGGTCGGTCGGGAAACTGAGACGAGGCCAGAATCGTTCCATGTCCCCTCCAGCAATCGATATTGAATCTGAATATATAAATTCCTGGATATAAGATCATAACTTGAACATGAAAACATTACAATAAATTAAATCTAACCGGCAAAAGTAGACACCACTGTCAAACATTCTTGACTTAAAACTCTCAGCGGGTGGTCATCTTCTTTTTCTAACTTTGGCATGTGTTTATTTGAAGAAAAAGATGATACTTCCGACATTGAGTTGCTTCTAGCTCTTGCGAAATACGTTTCCGGCGACATTTCAAAATTTTGATCGGATTCAGGAAGTGGATTTTCTTCCAAGAAACTAAGGGCGATGTCTTCCTCAGTAACCTTATAAAGAATATAATTGTAATAGAGTTTTCCCTTCGTAAATGGATAATAATTGTTGTTGCAATCCATTTTACGGTATAACATACCTGTAAGCATGCGTCCCTTGTTGGAACTGGTATTTCTGGTTCCACAACTTCAATGAACTCAAAGTCGTATCCATTACACATTGATGCGCGATCATCATCTGTGCTGAGGTCATCACAAGTTTTAAAAACTGTTAAGGCCTTGTATTCCGGTTCAGTACAAAGTTGCACGGGTCCTACATTCGCATCCCCATTACGATTTAAACAATGGCATGCATATATGTTTCCAAACTGTATTTGATTGCCTGCTTGTGAACAATCGAGAGGAATGGGAGCTGAAGAACATCCACCTGCTGCGGGGTTAACAACAGTGGCACCACTTGGTTGTCCCAACGTTCCAGGGTAGCCTAACGCAAGCCCATTTTGTAGCCCAATTTCTTGATCATGAAAATATACCTCCATTGCAGTTTTATGCGTAGGGGATTCGTCAAATAGGTCTGCAGATGACGGCGTTTGATTTGAAATCCACTTTTGAATCATTTCTGCTTTTGTTGCGCTAATGCACACTGGTGGACAGTTGGAGATGTCGCAAACGGTCCTCCCAGGTGTGCTATGAGTTTGTCCATTATTAAAATTTATTCCAGTTCTAGAGCTGGCTGCACCTGTTTTCTGTTGGACGCTTGCAGGAATTTTCTTAGGACTGGGAAAATTGCTTCCTTGATGCTGGACTCTGGCTGCCGGTCCATCAATCCACGTTTCTCCTTTCTTTTTCGCTGGCGATTGAGAAGAATTTGCAGCATTGGCTTGACCGGAAGTATAAGTTCCATTTACTGGTCGATATTTTGCTAATTTCGGTCCATCAACCCACTGTTCTTCAGATTTCCCATTGGACGACCCAAAATTACTATCACTTGTCATTTTTGTGCCCTTTGGCTTTGGACTCTTGGTCTTAGGAGGTATTCCATTAGTTCCGTTTAGGATGGGACATTTTGAAGGAATAATTTTGGCCTCGCTACAAGTGTACATACAAAAAGCGTAACATTTTTGGGATGTTTACCCTATACTTCACAAATTCACGGGGCATTGTACATTACAAATTGTGCTCTTTCTCAAATACTTGACAGCTTACTTTTCTCCAGGCGTCGTTTCTAGAGATGGTAAATACACAGGAGGGTGTTCCCCATCTGTGGCTTCGTCAATAGATGGTCCTAAATAAATTACGGTATCACAGGACTGTTCAGAAGAGGATGGGTCGATATCAGAGCTACCCGTTTCTCCTTCTCCGACTTGATTGTTTACCCCTACTACGTTCCGCGTGTCTTCACCGGACCCTCCGGAACTACCACCAGAGCCATTTCCCGATCCTACACTTCCCATCTATTATAGAAGAGATTCAGGAAAGAAAAAAGTCATGACGTATACCGGAACATTGATTAGTTATACTCTCCACCAACGCGTATTCTCAATCATCAAAAGCCCACCGGTGTCGTTTGCAAAGAATATCATACTTTGATATTCAACATTTTGTCATTGGTGTTGTACTAACATTAAATGGAATCTACATTTTAACAGTTGGCTCATACACTAATGATCTCGACTTCCTATTAGTAGGCACCTTAAAAGTAGCAGTACCACGTCTATTCCAAAACAATCCGCGTTAACAAAAGTAAATTCGGTTTTAAATAGAGTGTTAGCAGTTAGTATGTGGTAGATACACTTTAATTCCAAGGATCTCAATAAGATATACCGTAATTTCGCTTCTTGGTACACTGTTCTCTTCAAGTTTCCTGCTTCCCAAACGTTTCTTTAGATTTAGTAGTCTGGAGGTATGTAATTATGATAGCATTTTAGTACTTTTAGTTTTATGACACTGCCAATTGAATATACCACAAAAGGCGTGCTTGTGCTTGAATATCATGCACGAAAAATTTCCTTTGGAAGTTCCTTTACCGCGCTCCGCCGGTTGTTTGATTGTNCGAAAAATTTCCTTTGGAAGTTCCTTTACCGCGCTCCGCCGGTTGTTTGATTGTATCAATTTATTGTGTTTGCATTTCATTACACCGCCTGAATAACTTTTACCCTTAGCATCAATCAATAATGTCGTAAACCATTCCCCTACAAAAATTGGTTGTTGTAATCTATACTGTTCAGCGCTGGTAGTATTTTTATTCATGCCATTTAGTTCGATATTCATATAAAATATAAATTCAACGTATTTTCCCCTAAAGTTTCAGGAAGTACCTACTAGATTTATTTATTGTTGCAACAATTTGGTGTAGCTTTCAGGTTATAATTGCCCCAACTCAAAATATTATATACAAACCGATACGTGTCAGTTTTTACCTCAATATTACACATCTTATGAACAATCCGTCCCATTTGCAAAACTTATAAAAGTGAAAACGCATCAAAACTTTACCTTTAAACGTCGGCTCCTACGAAGACGATGGACACGAGCGCCTAATTGTAATGCAGCCAACGTTTCAGCATAACGAGCGTGTGCATTGGAAACATGGATCATCACCACAGCTCGACATGTTAGCGAACCAAGACATTCCCTCAAAATCGCACCCAATTTAGAATGGTTGCTGAAATGTGCATGAAGAAACCACAAAATTATCTCCATATCTCTCTCCAAATTCTGCCGATGGTGAAATCCCCATCCGTGTCCATTGGTACGAGTCGGTCTTTGTTGCATGTATATTATATTTAGCCATTCAGAACACAAATGACGAAGGATTATGGTG
>JAHZNE010003017.1:0-24005 GCA_027744055.1 Callyntrura sp. NNG-2020
GGCTCCAGGGGAGGGGTACTACAGCAACATGACCGACCACTTCGGGCAAGAGTACAGAGCTGCACGTCACCGAGAATTCCTCTAGAAAATATACGACGTCTCTCTATTAAAGTCTATTATATTTTGTTAGGTTTAGCGCACATGCCCTTGCGACGTTTATCTGAAACGATAATTTATAGGGATTGAAAATTTATATGCTTTATTGATTACGTAAGGTCTCATTGGTTAGACTTTGCAGAATTTGAGTAATTTTCCATTATCCATAAACTTTGATCTCCCTAGCTATCCGGGATGGTTGACCTCAGGAGCCAATCTATTTATTAATGTGTATTCACTTGAGATTTTAGCCTATCGGATTAAATACATCTATCGAAATGAGAAAGCGTAAAGTCCTTTTCTCTCGTGTCTAGAGATTGTCATGCTGCCCGACATAACTACACAAAATTGAAGCACTAGCTGGTCCTAATTAGTAATTGTTTACGGCAGGTCGGCGCCACAGACTAAAATTAGAAAACACCACGGTACCGTAGTACTACGCTACCAAATACGGTACTTTGTTCGACTCCCCACTCCCCTGTCTGTTGCCAGCATACAGCATTTTATCGAGTGGGACAGATAAAAGTAAAGACGAAGCAGAAACGTTACAAAATACAATATGAAACGAACTAAACAGAATAACGGAAAAAATCATGCATCTCTCTCTCTCTTTCTGTCTTCCTCTACACGGTAATAATAATAAGCCGAAAATTGTGAAGCCGTATAACACAATGTACATTGGCAATAATAACTTTTGGGGACAAAAATATACAAGTGTTCGCATATCATAGAATTCACTTGGGTTGTATGCATGTGTATGCTGGTTTTTATAGGATACATTTTGTTCACGTTGTGGCTTATGATGGCTCTTTCTGCTCGCGTCTCTCTACTTACTTACTTGTTCTGCTTGTCGTACTACTTTTTATTTTAGCTCTCTGCCTTTTTTTCTCTTTGGTGAATAGAATCGGTTGCAGCAACACAATAGGAATGCTGATAAGTCTAGTAAGCTTATCACCTTATAAGAAAGGGTAGACTTTAGCTTTTTAGGATTGCTTTCTGGCTTCCTCAAGTCTACCCACGTATCTTCTGGTGCTCTTTCCCTTGAACGAAGTTGAAAGTCTCTACTGACTCTTCTGCTTCTTTTCCTCTTCGTGAAAGATATATGAGTAATATCGGGCGAGAGAATAGAAAAACTGAGGACGAACTGACTGCCACTGCGTATATCGCAAAGTACGAATATACTCATATAAGTAGCTAGTAGTATGCATTACCTTTTGCTCTTTCTTCTACTCCAGAAGCAGCACCAGTATTGGTACCAATACCCACCAGACGACAAGGAATGAGGAACGGGCATAATGATGATAATAGCACTTGGTATAAAAAGAGCAGAAATATAATATTAGCAAGTGGGGGCACATGATTAGGCGGGCCCAAAGTAAGAAGGGGTGAATGCACATATACTAGTTTCTGCGTTTATCTTATACATCATGCCTTCTTCTCTTATAATTCCTACCAACGCAGCAACCATACGAGAACCAAAAGCAGAGAAACATATCGAACAAAGAAAATAAGGTACTTCGCTAGTATTACAAACATTTTTGCGCGGCTACATAATTCCCTTCTATCTCCCTTTCCTTTTGGAGGGCCTATGTGTATGTGCATACTTTAGCCAAGTTTGTGGATAACCCCGGTATTTTCTTCCCTTTCTTTAAAGCAGAGAGTACGTAGTCCTCCACGCCGTCTTCGTAGGAAGTTGCACTGGTGGTTCCTTGCTGGTATGATGATGTTGGCGATGGTTTGGCCTAGTCTGCTTCCACTGGTTGTGGAATTCCAAAGTAAGAGTGTAATACCAACAGTCAGCAGTGTGGTGGTGGTACAGATATAGCGGTGTTTTGTGTGTTGATGTTGCTGGATATTTCTCGTTTATTTTGGTGCGATAAATGCATAGAGTCCCTTCCCTGATACATTTATAACGCGAAATGAAAGTATTCCGTATGTACATCTTTGCTCTCGCTCCCTTTCTATCTGTCTTTTTCTATCTTTCCTTCTCCTCCTTTAGTACTTTTTGGCAATGGGTGAAAGAAGAGCGCAGGTCAACCTTTTTAAAACCTGGAATGCTTACACAGTTGCAGTCTGCCTAGTTGCCTGCTGATCGCTTTATGTTAGTCTAAGCAAAGCAAGCAACATAGCAGAGAAAAATGTATTGAAAGGGTGCTAGTAGTAGCAAAAAGCTGTGTTTGTGCTACTTCTACGGCTTGCTTACTGCCGTCTTCCTCCACCACAGTGCTTGCA
The DNA here is from genome assembly GCA_027744055.1 of Callyntrura sp. NNG-2020. Taxonomy (NCBI): domain Eukaryota; kingdom Metazoa; phylum Arthropoda; class Collembola; order Entomobryomorpha; family Paronellidae; genus Callyntrura; species Callyntrura sp. NNG-2020. Next base: position 2,329 of record JAHZNE010003017.1, read on the forward strand.
ACAACCGCTTGCTACTGCATGCTACAGCTAAAATTTAATGGTGGTGGTGGTGACGATGCCTTATAGAGAAATTCTCAACTCAACTTGTCCTTTTTCGTTCTACTTAGTAGAGTACACACAAAATGAACACACGGAAAAGTGTACATACGACAACAACCAGGGGCTATATGAGGCTAACTCTGGAATGCTGGAAATAAATGCTGCCACTGGATGGAAACCTTTGTTGTACAATATTAGAACTTTGTTCCGAATAACCGCCAAGTCCATCACTGCCACTACATTGTTAACTCGAGTTTTTATTCCTTGTAGGTGTATACATAAGGTTATTGCTTCCATGCAGGTTTTCCCATCGAAAACATTTGCAAGCAAAAGCCTATCCTTTTATGTACAAAACAAAAGGTACTTATGCGGGGGCATGTACGACCGAATCATAACTATTATTTCATGATGACAGGTGCACAGTCAACATAGTTTTAGGAAAGTCTAGTCCAGAAGAATCTAAAATGACTTTGGTGCTTTTGAGATATCTAAAATGGAAAGAAAGAGAGGGAAAAGCAATGCATACGTAAAATTGACTACTCTTTCGGTAGAACTGATGCTCTCTCAGAGAAAACTACGTCAAGGATGTATCCCAACCACGAAACCCAATGTCTACTACGACACTAGCCTTCACCATTCAACCAGCATAACCAAAATGCCACAGAAAATCACAATGGGCAGAGAATATAGCATGCAAAGGGATAGAACGAGCGGAGTAATATATTGATGTGATATGATGACAAAAGGAATATGAGGACAATACGTGAAATTGTGTAAAGATGATGATCACAATGTTATGAATAGTTTAGAATGCATACAAACAAATTCAAACATGCCTACTATCTACATAGACTTTTGTACAGTAATATACGTTTTCATCTCTTTTCTCTTTGTTATGAACGCTCAGCAAAACAATGCGAATACACGGTCTTCTGCTTTTCCTGAAAAAGGCTCAAGTTTTACAATTTGATGGCTAGAAGCAAGCTGATTATTCTTTCATTTTGATGTTGCGCTGCTTCCCAGAAAGAGAAAGACTTTCTCTGCATTCATTCAAATGAAATGTTTCCGTCTGCCTGCCTGTTGTGCACAGTTGGTTAAAACAACAGAGGAAAAAGTCATATCTGAAAAACAGATGAGCCCACATAATGTATAAAAAGTAAGCGAGGCATTTTTTCATCCCCCTCTGTTATTTTACATACGTATGTAGAGATCTTTGTGGTATTTATGCTGTGTACTGAAAATAGGCATGCTGCTGTTGTTTTATTGAGAAAAAGACACGGCTACTCTCTCTCTCTCTCCACACTATGCATAAATGAATACCTAGTTTGCCACTTTGTTATGAAGAAGCAAACGTTGCCAGAGAAAAGTGAAAACTGGTCTAGGCACTGCGTTAGCGCTATGCAAAAAAAACCCTTACCATTTATTACCAAGATACCACACAAACGGGAGAAAATTGCAGACATGCCAAAATGTTAGTGTCCAACGTTAATAGAGTGAAAGTAAAAGCAGGAGTGAAGGCGAAGGTGGTAGCGACAGACAATAATATGAAGATGTTCATAAGGATGATGCTGATGAAGATGATGGAGCCCCAAGTTTAGAGTTTTGTTTCACTAATTATTGGTTTGTTGAGTTCTGTATCTTACATTGTGCGAGAGTCTCCCTCATGTTCAATTTACGTTTTCCCTCTTTCCTCGTGTCTGTTTATTTATGTGTGTGTTTGATGTGGTGATGGTTATGTGGAAACTTTTGTCTATGGCAATAAGAGAAAATCAGTACTCACCTTATGATACGTTGTAGCATGCTATGCATGTAGACACACAAAATTACAAACTTAATTCAAAAGATAAAAAGCAAATATACCTTGGCCACATTCCACCACGAGTGGGTATGTATATATAAGCGCAACATTTACGTCAAGTATAGTAAATTAATTCACGTTGCGCCATATGAACAAAACATAATGGGGAAACAGCAGCGAGGTACACCAGAGACTATCATCTCCATCACCTCCTCCCCCGTTTTGAGGAACAAGTGTTGTGTTATTGTATAAATAGTATTTGTTAGTAGTATCATGATGTACCCTCAAACAGGGTATAAGAAAGAGGGAAAATTACTACAGAAGCGGCATAAGTATCGCAACAATGATGTGGTAAACAAGTAACTGAGCTGAATGTGGTTTAGTGTTATTCAACAAACAACCACTTCTTGTTTCTACCCCGTGTATCATTACTATATTACCTACCACCACAGAACCACGTCTATAACTACAACAAGCTACCGGGGGACTTACAAAAATCTAGGCATTGTATACACACTCCCTCAGTCAGACCGTAAAAAATAAGAAGACAATGTATTTATGCATCAAAGCTGTATTCAGATGAATTCACTTGGTGTCATGGGCATGCTATCTTCCTACCAAATACCAATGTTTGCCCATGTTGTACTCCGTATTAAATGTACTGTGAAAGGTGTCTATATGTGAAAATATTCCAGCCAAAAAAGCTGAATACTCTTGCCAGAGTATTGACTCAAGTACCAAAACTCTTCTGGTATGTATCATCATCACCGTAGAAAGTGACAAAATATCTCTGTACGAGAAAAAATGTTCATGTATGTGCGAGTAAGCTGCTTTATGTGTACGTACAGCGTACATTAAGCTATTTTCTTTTCCACACTCCAGCGAACTTGCAAATTCCTTTGCTGCCGTTGCCCTCACACCTCTCTCTCTCTCTCCTTCTCCCTCTTCATGTCTGTACTTTGTTCATGTAGGGCTCTTTCTCGCACAAACAGACACACACACACACACCTAAGATATTCGCTGATGTGTAGCAAGTAAACAGACATACACAAAGAAAGCATACTTCCTAGAACTGCTACTTACTTCCAATACTTACGCCGTTCTCTATTACAAGTGATACCGGGTAAGTGATAAGCATGACGGTCAGGCTATTGTAAAGCGATATTTGTGCGATTTTTAAAAGAAGTGGATGGCTGCTTTGTCACTAAATTGTGCTATCCAGGGCGGATATGCCTCTTTGGAAGTTGGCTCTTTATCAGCCGTTATATGACGTACTTGATTAAACTGAAGGCAGTAAAATTAATGATTTCTCCTGTACGTGGAGAGGTAAGGTACGTTTTTTGTTGTAGCTACCAGAGAGGCTACTGAAAAACTTAAACACAACTTCCATTTAACTTGGTACTTGGAGAAAATTCTGGTGGTTTTCCCTAAAGACAAACTCTTTTACTATCGGATTGGTAGGAAAGTAGAATATACCTGTAGTCTTCGGCTTGCTCTCAAAATATTTCAAAATCCGTCTTCTACGGAGGAATTTCTGCTATTATTCATGAAATTTCGTTATAATGACTAGAATGACAACAAAACCCGTTTAAAACATTATGTATTATTATAATAATACCTGAAAAACGAAAGGCTACTGAAAAACTTAAACACAACTTCCATTTAACTTGGTACTTGGAGAAAATTCTGGTGGTTTTCCCTAAAGACAAACTCTTTTACTATCTGATTGCGTTATAGTAGGAAAGTAGAATATACCTGTAGTCTTCGGTTTGCTCTCAGAATATTTCAAAATCCGTCTTCTACAGAGGAATTTCTGCTATTATTCATGAAATTTCGTTATAATGACTAGAATGACAACAAAACCCGTTTAAAACATTATGTATTATTATAATAATACCTGAAAAACGAACCAACTACATAAAAATACAAATATAGCGTATATAATACTATTTTTAAATTTTATACTGTCGTTTTCCCAGCAATCGAGGCAGTGCGAGAGTAACGAAATAAGAGGACCGTTTCAAAGCATAAGTATCTTTTTTGTTCCGCTTTGCACACACACACACACAGACACACACAACCAAGCGCTTTTGCAACTGCATGCAGACATTCACGTAAAGAGTGAAAGGAGAGGGAAAGACAACGAAATTCACTACTGTGAAGTATTATTTTTATTATTGTTATTATCATTATTATTATTGTAGTAGTAGCCGCCGTAGTAAAATGGCATGCAGCTTGCTTGCTGCTGCTGTTTGTGTTCCATACTACCACCCTTTTAGCACATATCTTATTTACTATTTACTACTACAACTCCATATATGCTTATTTGAGCGCTACTATTTTCTTGCAGCGAGCAACCAACACCATTTCAAACCACGATCAACCACGCTGCATGTATTGTCAGACTGCGTGTATAATACTCGCTTACTGGCTTGCGCTTGGAGAAAAAAATAAAAACCGCTCTCTTGTATAAATAAGCTTGAATGTATGCAAGCAAGCAGCAAACCAAGCAAACGCTACGGACGTACGTACTTCTTTCTCTCTGCTGCTGCTGATAATGTTGCTTTTGCTACAAGCACACATGATGTCTTATGGTTTTTCGCAACGTTACTATTATTCGTGAAAAGTATTGTTATTACCATTACATGCATACATATCTCCATATGTATATATATAAATGATTATAAAGAGAAAACATCTTACGCCGGTAGTATATGTTTCTCAGTAAAACCGTGTTTCTAAGCGCAAGTAATATTCTCCGGAAAATTTTAACTGGAATGTGTGTCGTAACGAACGGCAGTATTATTGTTTAATATAAAGTGCACTACGAAGATGTATGTTTGTAATGGCAATGGTTCTACTACAGAGAGTATGTGTGTGTGTGAGGGAGAGAGAGAGAGAGGGAGAAAGAGCTTTATTTTCTTTACTTCGGTGTACTTACTTTCTTCTTGCACCGATATGTGCATACATGTTTGTGAGTGAGTGTGTGTATGTTCATAGGAAAGAGTGGGGGACGGGGTAAAGAGATATAAAAAGTGAGTACATTTTCCAAGCTAACCGCCTTTTCTGCTAGAGTACCCTAACATAATCATATCTCTAACAGGATTCCAACTCACATTCATATACATTCATGCTCACCTAAACGGGCATATTTATGTACGCATAGCTTGCAGAACGCCGTTTTCTCTTCCTTTTCTACAACAACAACCACCACCACCACCACTATGAACCAACACTCTAACATGTAAAGAGAAAAACAGCAGGGTTACTACTACTACTACTCTACTACAACAACCACCACCATTACTACCGCTGCCGCTACTAGCAGCTACTAGGGCTACACAAACAGTTATAATATGTGCAAATTTTACATATACGAAAATGGAAAAATATAGAAGTAAAATGAATGCATGCATAGGTATGTATGTAGTAAGTTTGCAAGCCAAATACATAAAGACATACATACACACACATATAGATACATGAATATTTCTCTTTCCAGCTCAACGAAAGTAGACGAAGGCAAAAGGAGAGAGAGAGAAAAAAAGAAAGAAAGAAAAAGTTTTCCAAGTTGCAAAACCCCCTCTTCGCCCTTTTTATATGATCATTGGTGTGAGTCAGTCAGTCTCGTTCCGACCGTGGGACACTTGAGGTACCCATCATCATCGTCTCTCCTATTCTCGTTTCTTGCTCTATCGTTGTCCTATCATCGTCGGCAACACCATCGTCTAATGTTGCCAGTTGCCGCTGTGCTGTCGCCTCTCGTTTTTCTAATGTATTTATCCATTCGAACAAGAGTGCCATCATTTTGCAAGAACTCATTTTCCACTCTTTTTTCCCTCCCTAGTAGTATCATCTATACGCCATAATGTACCACCAGACAGTACACTTTTGTACAGTGGTACACCCTATCATCATTACTTTGGTTCTTGTAACAGGAAAAAAAGAAAGAGATTCCAAATAAAGAAAGGAAAAACGAATACTTTGTAACGTTAGAGAAAAAACAAGATTTCTCTGTCGGAGGATCGGAAGAAAAAACTAACGAGACGGGAAAGGAAGAACTAGTATCACACAAGTAACTAGTACTTACAAAAAGGCCAATATTATCCCCCAGACTTATTGCGAAAGAAACAGGATAGCAAACGACGAGCAGCAGCAATCATCATCAGCAATAGCCGCGGTGAGAGTGAGCGTGTGTCTGTATGTGCGGCGGTTGGGGTAAGGAAGAAAGGCACATTCGTAAATGGTCTTAAAGCTTACAACAACGTGAGCATCCCAGCAAACGCAGCAGTAGAGCACTTACAAACAAGTACACACACACATACTGCCGCTACGTATAGTGCGCCTACTTATCTCTCTCTCCTTCCGTCTCACTGAGGAGGAAAACTACTACTGAGAAGTAATAGTGGTACTTGTTATTCTTCTTCGTCTTCTTGCTTTTGTGTGTATGCCACTACATGACTTTTCCTTATTTTCCTCGTTCCCTTTTCTTGGTACTGCACATTTCCCTGGACAAAAGTAGGAAATAAGGAGGGAAGGAAAAATCGAGTTTCTTTTTTACTCCGAGAAAATATGGTGAGTACAAGTTATAGAGTTTCTTTCGCTGACTGAGAGTCGGCACCGTTCAAAATCAAATACATACTGTTCAAAAGCATCTATAAATAAGGTGAAAATTGTAGAAAAGCGATTGCCGAGGTTTCTCAAAGATAAAGCGGTAACATGCAGGTAGTGAAAAACAAGCTCACACGTTTTTAGCAGTAAAATCCCTAAGTTTTAAAACTGCTCGCCTCCGTGTTGTTGCTCCACACACACAGTAATAGAAGCGGTGACGGCTGCTGCAGTAAAGGTGGTGATGAGCATCATCGGTAGCGGAAAGATAGAGAAAGGGATAAAAGCAAGTGTAGTACTAAAAATAGAAGTCTTTAGGGGCAAGTTTGGCCTGGTTGGCCTGCTACTTGACTCTTACGCCGCCGTCTTGTCCTTTGCTTAAAACATTTTCACATTTTAGTCCGTCGGCAGTACACTTTTTTTCTCACGCCGCACTATTAGGGACAGTGATGTGAGAAGTTCGTCGGTCGGATAATTTGTGTTGTTTGTCTACAGTAACTTTCTTACCTTTGTTGCCAGACCATCACGATTACTATACAGGTTAATTAATTTGATTTATGCTCAGACATTTCATAAACCTTTGATAGAGTAATATTTTAAAAATAAACGTCCATTTTAGGTACTTCTTCCCCTTTTACTCTGATTTGTTTTTTGGAGCAAAATATGTTGGTTTATTAATGCGCATTTTCAACAGTGTTAATGTTCCACAGTTGGAATGCTCCTTGTACGAGTACAGTATACACTTTACTTAATAACAAAAACGTGAGTATTTGGAGGAATTTTCCGTTTCTAAATTTTAGTCCCGCATTTCAGGTGAGGTATCGTGAACAGTGCTTCAAATGCATGTTGCATATCCCGGTCGATTACTCCTGTGAGACAGAGATCGACGTCCTAAAGGGAGAACAAGACGGCTTTTTGTACCTTCTCTTTGTTGTCTCGCATACTTACGAGTCTACTGCCGCCGTTGCTGCTGCTGGTTCGGAGTTCGGATGTTGCATAATAGACATCAGAGAATGATAGGGCAAAGGAAAAAGGTACTAGACACAAAGAGGGTGGTAAGAAAATTCAAGAATTTTCGTGAGTGGGCAGAAGAAGCGTAGCGAAGAGGTGAATAATATTGGTGAATTGTTTTGGTAGGGTATATAACTTGCTATAATTCTGTATTTTTCAAGACTACTATATTCTATAAAGTAGTTACATATAATTGATGTTCATGGTATTCGTAATCTGCTTTGCAGAAACATACGACGTATAAATTGTATGTGTATTCCATTCACAGTTTCCAGTTAGTATACAGGGATCAGATAACATGTCTAAAGAATTGTAGAATCCGGTAAAAAATACTTGTATGCGAGCTTCTTAAATTTCTCAGAGAAAAAGCACTAGTTACTATGCGCCATGCGGCTACTACATTTTTGCGGTCAGTCGTAATTTTAAATCGATAGAAGACATTTGGACATGCATACTACATGACTCGATGAAGGAGAAAGAAAATTCCATTTTTATATACGGTTATGCGTATTACACACAACGTAAGGGCAATAGCGTAGAAAAGAGGAAATAAAAAGGATTTCTACCAGACTTTAACGTGTTGGGAGAAAGCTGAAGAGACAGTCGGGTATTTGGAGGGAAAATAGAATAGTAGTCGAATTTTGAAAAAAAAAACAGAATAAAGTTTCCTTTTATTTCTATGATGGTTGTATAATGTGTAATGCGCTGTCGAAAAGAGTTAAGAGGATAATGCCGACAATATCGTGTCGTCGTGCGTTATACGCCATGTACATCTATTATCTTATTAGCTCACCATATCATTCCTGTTTTCTTGCAACGTCGCCCAAACGAGAGAGTGTAGTGATATTTAGCGAGAAATTTTCTAATTTTAGAAAGTTGCAAAAGAACGCAACTTAAAGCTGTTGGCACACAAGAATTTTTATTATTTGTCCGAGAATGTTGCGGTGAAAGCAACCGGAAATAATGGAAGGAGGCGGAGAAACAGACTTTTGGCAACATTCAACTTGCTTAGGAAGAGAGAAAAGAAATAAATTGTGTAGGCAAATAAACTTTTTCTGTTGTGTCAAGATTTTTCCTCCTTTTGTGCAGGCAGAGAGAGGGAGAAGAGAGAGAAAATAGTTTAAGAAAGACAAATTAAAATGTTGTTGTGTCTGAAAGAAATCAAAACAAAGGAACGGAAAATAACACCATAAAAATACGCTCTCATTCAAAATTTCGACTCCCTTTCTGTTTTTAAACAGCGTGTAGGACTTTAATACTATTTTTTAGGTTATCAAAAACTAAAAAGATAAAGAGAATACGCAGAGTATCAATATAATCTTGGTGGTTATCATGCATGTAATTAGGTATGCATTTTTTGTAAATATTCATCCACGTCTTTGTTAATTTACAATTTGCCGGTTTTCATATCCCTGTGCATTATAAGAATGGTACGATCATCATTTCCTGTAACAATATGTATGTATGTATGTATTGTTCTTGTGTGTTGCGGTGTTTTGAAGTGAAACATACTTTGCATAATGCATGCTAGAACGTCGAAGATGTGGGATATATCATCGTCGTCCTAAATACAGAGATATTCATGCTCATGCATGTGTCTGTTGTGGTTTAACTAGCGGTGTTGTGGTAATGATGGTAATAGTAAATGTTAGTGGTAATGGTGGCAGCAGCGGCAACAAAAATATTAAATCTGTACAACGATCTACCTTTATGTAGTAAGTGGCAGCACTATACAACTAATGTGACTCATTCACTGAAGCAACTAAATATATTAGTGTGTACCAGGTACAAGCATAGTTGTGCTTGGGCTACAACAGCACAACATCATCTTGAGGCAAAGTATTTGATGAAAAATTCAATTTGTAAAGCTATTTTGATACAATTCCAAAGATAGCCAAGAGGGTTTACCCTTTTTCTCCTCAGCGAGAGAGTAGAAAAAAGCACTTGCCTTACTTTTGAGTTGAATTGACGATGAGATGACGACAACGAGGACACGAGGGAAAACGATGTCGTTGTGAGAAAATAGAAAGAAAAAAGAAACAGCCAGTTTTTGCTGTTTTGGTAAATTGAACCAAACAAGCACTTATCAAACCAAGCAACTTTCTCATTTTCTTGGTGTATCTACAGAACACCACCTCTGTAAACTTCCTTTACACTTTACTCTGTTTACATACACGTACATGGTTAAATATCCACATCCCCGCATCTGTATACACGTTTCCACCGAAAGGGCAATAGACAAAACCATTGTGTACAATATGCTACATGAAAGAACATACCTGTTCACATTTTGTTTTATTTTCTTACAGGAGAAAAAACGTGGTTAAAAAATAAACGGAAAGGGAGAAGTAATCCTTTTTATTCTGCTCTTCCTCCAGTAATGTTGCTCTCTTATGCAATCTCCTATTAAAAAAAGACTTGAAAGGAGCAACAGCAAGCCTACACCTTCATGCGTTTCTCGGCTAGTCGTTAACCGATTCGAGTTAGGAAAAAGCGCATTACGTAATACAGAGGAACAAGTGAGTGAGCGGCAGAAGCAATAACAGGAGACAGCAACATCAACATCATCCCACCGAAGTGAAACGTTATAGGAAGCGTAAAGACGCGCAAGAGAATTTCCGTAGCAGGAGCAGGTTTCACGACGAGAGCGAGCAACGAGGAGAAAAAGCCAGACACTTTCACTTTTGCACATTCATTCAACAAGAAGCTTGTAAAATGCAATGTTGTTGCGGTATATGCCATAAAGGCGAGATAACTTTAAAGGGGATGCGTGTTTGTGTGTCTGTGTGTGTTTTGCCGTGGCAGTGTCGTGTTCTCTTTTAAGTAGTGGTCCCATGGTTTAGCGTGCTATGAATATACATGGTATATCGCCAATTCCTAAACTGTTCATAGAACAGAAGGTGCTACCACTGGTTAGTGGACGAGCTGTTTTCCTCTTTTCCAATTTATAAACTTATACATCACAACAACAGCGGCGGCAACGTGCACAAGTTGATACCCGCCGAGGATAGGTTAAAGCGGAGAAGGACGAGAGGCACCAGTTGTTTCGTAAGAGGAAAACTGAAAAGAACAAGAAGAAAGCCCACAACAACAAATTGAATTCCATCAAGTGACTTGAATTACCTATAATATCAAAGACGACAGAGAGTGTATTGCTGGTCGTACCTCTTTTACACGTACAACAACCAGTTTATGGCTAAACGATTACGAGGAAATAGATAAAGATGGGGAAGGTTTATACGTCTAGAAGAAAAAGAGAGAAAATTGTGCGAGTGTCCTGTTTGTACACAGCGCCATTAATATTACAAAGAGAAAGGGTATGAAACAGCGGATGACCAAGCGGCGAGCAAAGGACAAGAAAGAGGAAAAACAGTTTTCTGCGCGAAAAGAAGTAAAAACAGTGCGGTATTTTTCTTGCTCAGTCGATATTTTCCCAACTTAGAACTTCCAAGTGACGCCATAAAAAAGGTGGAGATGTAGCAAAATTGTACAAAATGTGAAATGTCGAGACAATAGGGCACACACCCTTGTACTGCTGCTAAGGTACACCTACACAGACGAGAAGCGGTCTTTTTGTTGCCACTTTCAGTGAAAAAATGAGCGTTGAAATAACTTGTGTAATTGGCGAATTGAAAGGTGGGACGTTACCAAAACGCCGTTTAGGCTCAGAGTTTCCTAACTTGGGAGTGTGGTAGCAATAAAATGGCAAATGAAAGCAATCAACTCTACATCTGTAGCAATTAGTAGCACCGCCATCACCATTTTTAAAAAGTTACTACAAAATCACGGTACCTTCTCGGGATGCAATCTTTGTACAAAGAGAAATTACTGTCGTCATCATCAGCAGCTATAAAAGTAACGTCACAGTTGGCGCACCTTGTCGTTTTCATTTTTCTCCTGTGCTTGTACGCAGTTCTTCTCCAGCCTGGGCAGATTGCAAATTGTAGAAAATTTTCTCCTAGAAGCAATACCAGAAAGACAGATATCTTACTGTTAAGTAGTCGTAGTGACGTTTACTGTTCTTACTGTAGTGATCGTAGTGAAAAGGACGAGTTGTTGTTGTCGTCAACATTCTCTTTGCTGCTGCAAAAGGCAAATCACCTTTTCTCCTCCCGCAAGAATCCTGTTGCCAAAGAGTCGGCTTGTGGTAAGCAAAGCAAAACAGACGGAGAAAGCTTTCACGTTGAACGTTTTTCTAAAAAAGGATTGAGTGCGACCACAGAGTTGTTTTTATTATTCTTGTTCTTGCTCAGTTTGTATTTTTATTATTACCATCATCTTCATCACCATCAAGGTAACTGCCATGGGGCTCATGCTGAAAAAATAAAATGGAATATCACGATCACGGATGACAGCACGAGTGCCACTGCTACGACCAACGCCAACCCTTCAACTTCTAAACCTCTCCGAAATTATTACTATTACAATGACAATGGTATTTTTACTGAAGAGCAGCGGCAGTTTGAACCTAGGGACTTTGTTATTATTATTGCGAGCAAAGATGAGGCAATTTTTAGTATTATTAATATCAACACGATGACGTATATTGCCCGTGAAAACACAACAACCGCTACTTCGTCTGTGATGATGAGTGAGCTAGGACAGGACTATAGGTACTAACTTAATGCAGTACATAATTCTCTACTGTTTCTGTGTTTACTATGTGCTAATACTGTCAAAAAATACGGCAACAGATAAGAGAAGCCTACGAAATTGATTCTTTCTCTGGTGGTGCTCTTGGTGTAGATTCTTGGAAAAAATAATAAAATATTAATACAATTTTCTTCCGCATTACATTTCGTCCTTGCGCAGTTATCGAGTGAAAGGGAATAGTCTAAAAATATCGTTTGATTTCGTCTGTTTCTTTTTATTCATTCTATTCCATATCCTGATCATCATCAATAAGGACGTCATCGAAAAAAATCATAACAATAATGCCAGAAATGTAATCATTCCTGATGACATTCAATATCAAGAGCGAATACCATACAAGAATATTGCCACAATTTGACTTTGTTACGTTGTATTGCTCTGCTGCGTGAAAGTGGAAGGGAAGCAGAGTGAAAGCTTGAGACACGGTGAGGAAAGAAATGTACTTGTGAGTATACATATATGTCACCAGTTTTTCACGGATCATGAAATAATATATAAAATATAGGAACAGCTTTAGGGTCCCATCATCTTCATATATAAGCGCCAACGAAAAAAGTCAAAGCCCTCTGGCAAACAATAACAGTATGAATATTTCTCTCTGGAACGACAAGAAAAACAGCAGCAACGGCAACAACACGAAGCGTTCTCAATATTTTCAGCGGCTGCACTAGAGATTTTGATGGTATCATCATCATAACTCTTGCACGCGGATTGAATTTCTCCTACTACTTCACAATTTACGCTCATAAAAAGCAAATGTTTGCATTTATGTACGTTTTGCTATCGGAAAAGAAGTGTGAGCGAGAGGATCGAGTCGTTGTGCCACATGGAATTTCTCTGATACCAGAGAACGGATCCGAGAGAAAGTGCTGGAGAAATATTTATCCCACCACAACACAGAAATTAATATTACAACGTTGCCAGAAGGTTTTCTAACAATAATTTTCCTTATCCACGACCACCACCATCATCATCCTTCTTTTCTCATCGCGCGCTGTCCTCGAATTGATGGAATAACTCATGTGAGAGGAATTACTATTATTACTGGTAATACTACTCAGCCACCCTGTGCTGCGGATGTTGGCCTATGTATATTGTACGGGTTACGTGAAAGTGCATATTGGAAAATACTGTGAGAGAAAAGTTAGTTTCAACGTGAGTGACGATCTATGTAGACTCTCTACAGAGTAAATTTCTCATATGAGAGGAAAAACTGGGTATAATAGGCTTGATTGCTCATGTGTGATGATACTTTCCTCTATAAAATTAGTACTACATCTACTACTACTCTATATGAAAACTACTATTCTCCTTGCGGTGCTTCCTTCTTCGACGGATAGAATTATTTATTACACAGTCGCATTCACAAGAAAATTACCTGAGTAGGTAAATGAATAAATTCATCATCGCCATCATTGCTCTCCCATATAGTCTCCGCCGTCGTGTCATGTACTAGATCATCATCATGGTCATGTGTGTTTCCTCTATTTCTACAGTTACCACGACTGTTACGGACCATAAGGAGGTTAATCATTACCATCAGCAATACAACCACCATCACCAGTCTCGTCGTCGTCATCATCATCACCTGGAGCACCAGCAAAATCTAGATTATTGCCACAAGGCCTACTTAATCATGCAATTAAACTTCAGCTACTTCACATGTGAGAGAATGCTGATGCTGATACTGCTGGAGCAAAATTATAAGCCAGGATCATCGTGCCCCTACCTATTTCTGTGTAACAACAACAACTGCACCATGAACCGCAGCAGTAGTACCACTGGCACTCGTTTCTACTCTTACTCTAATAATGGTAATGAAGACAAAGTCAAAGTTGCTCTCGCTATGATAATGGCATCCCTCCTCCAGTTTCTCCTTCGTCTTGATTCACACAATAAGGTAGTAGCAGTCCTCGCTCTTGATGATACCTCCCGTTACACTTCAGCGAACGCTGATCATACTACCAGATACCAGTGTAATTACGATGACAAAATGACTTCATTGTGCTGACAAACGGTGATACTGAGGAGACAGAGACCAGTTAAGCCCATATGATTACGTTCATTAATCCTGTACGATGCTCCTGATGATCGTGATGCTGCAAAATAATATGCAACTAGGCTACATCCAGCTTCTTTGATTCGTCAATGACTACCAACCATACAACTACCACTGCTAAAAAAATCCCAAACACTTAAATGCGACGTTAGAATAATATATACAATATGATATGACATTTGTAAAAAAAAATCTTGCAGATTATACAGCAATCTTTAAGAACACTTGTGTAACATGGAATAAATGCTACGAAAACAATACTGCGCGTGTGAGCCGGAGTGGCAACTGTTTCTGCCATGGACGCACACACACGCATCCTCCCTGTCGGTTGGTGTCTTGTAAGTGAGTTAAAAATAATGGTATGAAGCAATCCTTGTCGTGGCTAAAATGAGATTACTTTATTATCATGCTGGTATGAAACACGTTTCTTGATAGAGAGTGTGACTACCTACCTACGTACTAAATTACTTAAGAGTTCAGGAAACTCTTCAACATACAAAGTTATCCCCCAAAGTAAAACTAAACTATAAATAGTGAATCTGTGCTTTTGGTGTTTATAGTTTTTCGATAGTTCATATAAAATTATTATATCTAGGCGTGTTCTCTCGGCGCAAAAAGACGAGGTGGAAGTAAGTGCGGAAATTGTGTAAATACAAACTTTATAGAAGGAAATCATGTTTTCATTAGTTGATTGCTTTTTCCTTCGTCAAGGAATATATGGTGGATTTGCAGCAAAGTAATACGTTTTTATAAGTGAGTGTAGTACTGGTACACACAAATGATGATGATGATGATGTTTAAATAGTTGATCCAATTAGTGTTAGGTCTATACATATACAACGTGGAATTCTATATGATATGTATATATTCCTACTTTTCTGTATGGAAAGGAACTGAGAAAGCACTACTTTTTGTACTTTTTACGTATTTTACAGCTTAGAAAAAAATAAGAAGAGATTTACTTTCTAAAAGCCGATGATGAGTTGTTATGCTAAAAATTATGCTGTCTCGTCATTAACAGCAACATCGTCTTTTGAGCACTTTTAACTGTTACTTATAGAAATTCCTCTTAACGTATAAGTATTTGTAGGTACAAAAACTTATAATAGAAAATATACATAGAGAAAAAAATATTATCCTACCACTACCCCCATCACAATTTTTCTGTCCTTTTTACTACTAAAGTAAACGTGTATAAATAAATAATTCATTAGTTACTTATTCGTGTCCACGACAGGATATTTTCCACGTCCGTGACCTTACTTACCTTTTACACAGGAACCTACTTAAGTAAGAAGGCAGGTTTGAGAGAAAAAAAAGTTTTTTCTCGTTCCGTGTTACCCAGAAAAAAAGGGGAAAGATCAGTAAAGCAACATTTTTTTATATTTTACTTTCAAGCCCTTCCTGTGCAAAGTTCTTTTTTACTTGACGCCCTCCTCTTCTTATTGCAGATTAAGAGATAAAGTCGTTTTCATCTCTTCTCTTCCTATCATCTGGTGTGTGTCTCATGTGCTGCAATATTAAAAAGTTGTTTCGTGTTCATCTTTTCCTTCTAACACCAGCATTTGGGGAGAATACCTGCATAAAAACATTTTTATTTTTTACGTCAAAAACAGGGGCTACAGCAGCAGCAGCAGAATCAAAACCTCCGCTCCCGCTCTGTAATATTTAATATATAATATTATCTTGTTCTGATGCATATAATTTTGTCGTTGCTGTCTTCATCAACTTTTTCATTATAATCAACAACAACAACCAAAACATCATCGTCATCAACAACAGCAACAACACTTTCTAGTAATCATGCCGGGAGGACGGAGAGGATTAGTTGCACCACAGAACACATTTCTGGAGAACATCATCCGGAGATGTAGTTCACAGCGTAAGTCTAAATCCCACAGTTTTCCGCACATTTTCTACATTTTATGCTTGCAATAGAATCACGTATTGTGCAAAGTAGGCGTATTTGTATATTGACTCGAGCAACGCAAATGCTTGTAACGGTTTTATAGAAACTCTCTCACTCTCTCGCTCTCTCTCTCTTTCTCTAAGTTGACAATCTACTATCGCCTGCTGTTTTCTATAACTGCGCTAGTTTTACTATTTGCTTCCGCTGCTTGTTACTACATGTCTGGCTTTTATTAAAGCGGCACCCATTACCGCATTTTATCACAGAAGCGTGTGACGGTGGTGGGGTTTGTAGGAATTACAGATAAAAAAGGGTATTCAGAATCCGTATACGGAAAGGAGAAAAATCAGTATGAAATGTAGCGTCGTTCATCTATGCATTTCACACAATATAATTCATAGTTCAACTGTGTATGTACAGTGTACACACACACACACGCAAAAACACATTATTGGGTTAGACGTTTTTGTCAATGTCAATTAGGAATGTGCAAGGTACATTTTTTTATCTGTTTGTACGCGTTTTATATCAATTTACTAAACTCTGTTTCACTTTTGTAATATTATGCTTTCACTTATCTGAATACACGGAAGTTGTTAGTATGCATTCATAAATGTGTATTTCATGGAAAATGATTATATTTTCCGTTCACTTCTTTCATGTCTCCTGCTGCCGTTGTAATGATGATAATGATGCTCCTGATTGCTGCTAACCTTCCACTTATTTTGTCTTTTCTTCTCTCCTGGCGTGTTGCAAATCGATAAATATTTTGCATTACTTATCGTAGTAGTGCAATGTCTTCTATTATTCATTCACTTGCGTTAATTCTCTCGTTCATTCATACGTTGCGACTTGCGGTAAAGTACGTGCTGTGAGCTCCACTGTGTCTCCTACCTACAGAACATATGCACATTTTTTCGTGATTCCAATAGTGTTTGTAGTCAGTAGGAGGGCAGGTGGAAGTAGATTTTTATACTGCGTGTATTTATAAGCCTCATCTATGTTATTATTGTTTGCTCCAAATGTCACGATTGATTAATTGATTGGCCCTTCTTTTCACTTTGCTGAGTTCTCAACTTGTTTCAACATCAGTGTCGCTTCTTTTTCATGCGCCTATGTATGCATCGTAACAGCAGGAGTAGCCAGGTTGAGTTGGTAATGCTGCCAATCGAAAACAAGGTTGCAACGTTCTCACGATAACATGATCGACGAGGTTTATTCCCTTTACTCGCATAAATTTATGCCGATCATTATACGCAGGTATGCGGTTCCCTATACACGTAAACTCTCCAGAGAACAATGTTCGGTTTCCTGTGCATCAAGTTAGAGACTACACATTACATATTCATACAATACGAACACAAAACTCGGAACTGATGATGATACAACTTGGTATTTTTCCAGCGCGTCGATTTGGCTCTCAAATCAGCAGCTATGTAAATGACCTAAAAATCAAGGCGGTATTATTTTCCTAATGTACATATATAACCATGACATTTCGTGTGTTATATATGTGTGTGTGAATAACAGGCAAAAATATGGATTCAATTTTTTGTTCATATGTCTTTATGCAAAATCAAATTTTCTTTCACAGCTTTATATTAGTCAAGATATGAGTATGCGATGTACACATATTTATATGTTGTATGTATTTAAACACGATAAATGCTTAGGATATGAAATTAAAATATGGTTTTTGATATTCATGTAATGCGTAAACAACCATTCACCAGCGAGATATAATTGCTGCAGAGAAGCACTATATTTGAGTCTTAGAATTTACTGGGGTGAGGTTGGTAGGCCCGCCATTGAAGCTTGCTATGTGCCACCTGTAAATATTTACGGAATGGCACAAACAATGACAATAAATTAATGAAAATTGAGTATATATTTTTATCGTGTGCATTAAAAACCAACTTGCCCATGTTGTCAATTTTAATTTGCTCAATTCAATCCTTCCGGGTTCGATGTGGTGCTTACTTACTAGTAATAACTGCAATCACTAGAAGCTTAACTGTGTTATGTGTATCATCTATACTATTTATGTTCTGTTCGTAATGTATCCTTTTCTGCTTGGTTATTCTAACATTCCCTCGCAGCTGCATCCGATGCACTAGATTTAAAGTTGCTCTATCATTAAAGGAAATTATTTCGACGTATATAATATAAAAGATACAATCGACACAACATGTATTTTCCCTAAAGCCGAAATATGCAATATTCCATTCCGTGTTCATGACCCACCCGGCTGTGTTCACTATAACGTAGTTCATACTATATTTGTGAATGAAGACAGTAAAGCATTGTTCATAGAATTCAAATAACGTAGAGAAATTTTCATATCTGTCTGGTCATATGTTTCATTTATGGCAATATACATATTTCTTATTTCTTTTTCATTTAAGGTCGCTGTGCTCGTTAGGATTGCTATTATAACGATAGGTATATATATAAGATCTGAACTGATTGATCATATTAATACCGAGTGTACTATAACGCATGTACGTACGTACAAAAACTAGTAGCACGGAACAACTCTGCTTAAAGACCGTTGCATTCTCAATACAAAAAGAAACCATCGTATTCAAGGTTTACGATAGCTGCTTTCTCTCCTTCTCTCTCACCAGTCATCACATGTGCTTATGTCTTAAACGGATGTTTTTCCTTTCATCCATATACTCCCCTTCGAAAGCTAACATCCGACCGACCACCAACACAAAAACCTACAGAGTAAGCCAAGGAAAAGAATATAATCATCATAATAATAACATTGCTGGAAGAATGAGGAACGGTCAAGAAAACATTGGAAAGGTGTAGTAATGAATAGGCTATATACATGTGCAAGTTACTTTTCCAATAAAAGAAGCTAGTTACCGTATCTCTGCAAATAGAAACCGGGGTTTCATTTTTACCTTGACCCTTTCACAAGTTTTTTGTATGTGTGTGTACAGAGTATGTGCTAAAGAACAGGAGTCTCTTAAAACCTAAGCTAGATTCACCCCGGGTTGTTCTAGAAACCGGATAGGAATTGAGACAGGTCTCAATTGAAAGACATACGATATATAAACCTAAAGCAGCCGTGTTCCTTTTTATTTTTTGGTTGGCATTATTTTACATGCAGTATGCCACTTCCACTGATGTCCGTTTTGATGGTGATAGTGATGGTTTCTCTCTCTGCTCTTTATCAAAAACCAATGTGCTTTATGACTTAATGATACATTTTCTTCGATGTTTTTGATAGTAGCAACGTGTGACGTGGCCACTCCACTTAGCTCCACTGCTACTGGCATTACATAATATTGTATTTTCCCATTTCAGCCACCATTACTAACTATCCAGAGAAACATACGATGATAAAAACAACTTTCAACACCACTACGCCCAATAATCATTCAGCCGCTACAACTGTTTCGGCCCACTACTACCCAAAATTCTGTCAATTTAGCCTTGGCCAACAGCATGGCATTATACACTCTATTCTAGTTAATACGTATTTTTTTGGGTTACCGGCAGGGCCGTCACTTTCTATAAAAACTGATGATAAACTTGTGTTACAGCGAGATGAACAGCAAGGCATTCTTTTTTACAATATTTCCGCATTCAGGCTGTTTTTTTCTTCGTCCATAAAATAAAATTAGTTTTGAATGAAAGCTTCAGTTTAATTGGAAAGGTAAGTAGGACGAACTTGGACAGGTGTTCCAGTTAGCAATGTGTAAAATGTAGTCAAGCTCAATTTACAAAAAAACGCAAAATGTGTGGTATTTGTTGGGAAACCGGAGCTTTTTTGCACCTACTTTCCTTGCCGCATAAAAGTATACCTTCTAAGGCATACGTTCGTAAACTACACACATCTTCCCACATTATGTGAAGCTGTCAGAAAAACACCAACACCTATAGCTGGTTATTGTACCAGCAACAGTAAAGGGAGAAAATTGAGTTGGGGAAAGTCACTTATGCCAGTCTTTAAAATTTCACGGGTGTTTTGCCATACTGAGCCATAAAATATAACCCTACCAGGTATCGTTTACATATTGTAGTTTTGAAAATTCTTTCACTTACCATTTACTCCATTCGTATGCCTTTCTCTTATCAGTACAATCCATTACCCTAATTTTGCAAACCTTTCTTTTGTTTTTCTCCACTTAGCAGAAATGTAGAGAGAGTGTAAATGTCCACGACATGGGAAATAGTGCGATGGGTACTTTATAGAACCTTTAGATATATTGAAGTTTTTTTTAGCGTATATGACTGCATCCTCTTACTCTACCCAATAAATATGCATGTACAGGTACACTTACTAAACTAATATCATGCTAGCACCGTGGTTCAACTCGACAATCATAAATACATACATACGTACATCGGCAGAAATACACGTAAAACAACGACGATTGTTAAAAGCAGGTTGTAATCAAAAACACCAGACTGTACTTGTTCTCCTGAGTCGACATTTTTACTTTCTTTATTTTTCACACACTTTTACTTAACGCTTATGTGTACGATAACAAAAAGAGATATAGGATTTTTTGGTCGTTCGTTCCCTCCCGGTTTTTCTTGCCCTTTCTCTCTTCTGACTACATAATATTTATTTATTATGCATTCATACACTGCTGCGAGAAGAGCTATCAGCAGAGGCACAAACAAACACATTCAGGACGACAACGTTCTTGCTGAACAGAGCAGAAAAAGGAGGTTTAGCATGCACACAACTTCAGAATGGATATGTTATTAATCATGTGGGATTTTACAGTCAGCGGAATTTGTCCACACACACACACATACACATATATAAGTTAGTACAAGTATACAAAAGGGTTTTTTATGTAATCTTGTGTAGAAAGCAAGTAGGATTTTTTTAGTCAGAAGACTACGTACACTCACTCACGGCTGGTTGCCGTTTACCCTTTATATTTTGTTGTAGTCATCACCATGGCGCATTTCATTCCTTCGTGCACCGTGCATTATACAATTTCGTGGATATTATGATGGATGAATCCTGCTCGTGAGAGATTTTCACATTGTGCCATTAGACATATTCAGATGTGTGAAGGTGTTTTTTTATTTTCCTAGAATAATATTCTTTATAGTCCTAATAATGTGGCTGTAGGAACAATATTGTTTGGTAGTTGGGGCTGTGCTGTACCAAAACAGCGAGCGGAGTAGTAGTAAGCAATTACTTTCTATAATATTCATGGATGCAATGAGATATGAAAAATATATCAGAATCGGGATCGCATCAAAAGTATAGAGCTCTCATAAAATTTTGTGGTGTTTTTGTTGTAGCAGCTTTGCAACAAATTTTTGTTTCGTTTGATGGCAAATACGTAGTAGGGCAGATACTTTGATCAACTATCTATTTGTGTAGTGTGATGTCGTATTTATTTATTAGAGTAAATGCATTTTGGGTTGTCTTATGATTTTTTCAACCTTGCCTACTACCATATTGCACATAATACTATTCTTTATTCTTTTATTTCATAACATCATCGTATTATTGAATATCATAAAATTCGCCTTGATTTTTTTATTATTTACGGAATGAAATAAAGCCCGCAACTCCAAAAATTAAAAAAGGTTATGGAGAAATGAGCATGATGGTA
>JAHZNE010003018.1:0-11426 GCA_027744055.1 Callyntrura sp. NNG-2020
ATTGCTAACTATCGTGCCGAGTACATATACGGCTTACTTGAGCAGGGCTGCACGTATATATAATCAACTTTGAATTTTCACTTTTCCTTTTCGGCGGCGCAACAAGAACAAAACTTCCCCAGCATCGCACTTCTTATTTAAAATGTACGTGCACATTTTCAAGCAGCCAATAAAAGTTCTATTACCCTTGTTAAACCAGTCAAGGGAAAGTGGAGCACAAACATGAGTGCTTAGACCATTAGTGTATGGTACGTGGTATGTAAATGTAGCAGGTAAGCACTGCAAGTGTTATAAATGATGTTTAAAGACACGGTACATATATGGCTGAAATAATGCGAATCTTACAGTAGCAGAGAGGCAAAGAAATTTGTATGATAAGTTTGCAACTTGTATGACTCGCTTTGTTTCCAACAAAAACAGAGATGCATGATGTACGTAAGTAAGTCTTTTGCCGTGCCAGCTATGAAATAAACTGTGGCCAACCGCTGTAAATATAAATCTTATAAACAAAAGGTTACTGGTTTGGCCAGAAACATGTTTCGTGGTCATAGACGAGGAAGAGCGTCCATTCCGGTAAATAATGTGTACTAATCATCTCATTTTGGGCGCTGTGCAAATGATTTATGACTCGTGTGCAAAATAAGTGCTACACGTTTACGGCATGTTTGCAGGGAATTTTTATTATTCACTGCGACAATACAGATAACGAATAGCTGCATATTATTCATTCTATCTCTTTCCACTTCATCGCAGTTCCCAGTTAGGATAATTTTGTACACATGCTAAGTTGAACCAGATGGGTAGTTATCATGTGCTGTAAAACATGTACAACCACAATAATTACTTTAAAAGAAAATTAAAATGGAAGCAAAGACAACGAAAAAAATTTGTTTAACTCTTGCTTCATTAAAACGTAAACACAGTAAATACATGTCAAAGAACTAACATGCACTACCTCCGTTAACACATGTTACGTGTAGTGGAAATATGGGATTGTGGTTCATTCTTGTGCCTACAAAAGAGAAAGCATAATCATGTCTGTAGTAAGAGGCCATAAGAGGCCGTCTCTATTTGTGTCCAGGGACCAGAACGGCCTTTTTGCAAATGTAAAATACTTATACCTTTGGAACATGTAGGGTAGTATGATGAATACATGCACACTGTACGTTTTATCACTGTGTACTTATCATACTGAAAAGGGCTTGACAAACAAAGAGAAAACTGAAAAGAAGGATAACAATAACAATAGATTCCCGTTATTTACAAGTGCACCTACGTCAGCGGCGATTCTGTAGGGCACAGAATAAAGTATATGGTAATATGACGTAGACTTTTAAAAGTTGTTACTTTGCAAACAAAGTATAAAAATATTAGCTTGAACAAAGAGTAATGTTGTTTGGGAAGACCATCCTCATGTGCAAATGGAAAGTAAAATGTGGAAAAAACTTTCTCCGTCCTTCTTTGTTTTTCTTCGTAATTTTAGAGGGTATAATATAAAATATGCATTCACTACGTCAACTTTCCCGTTTCCCCTGCCATTGGGAAAGACACGCAAATGGTTACAAGTGCATATGATAACAAAATGTCGAACAGAGACAACCCAACCTTACATATACTACTAAAGGGAAGGTAAGCACGAACTATTTTGGAATGAATTTTTCTTCTTCCTTCCTCTCTGTCTATTCGGTCGCATATTCTCACGCAATTTACAAACACAAACAACATGCAATATATATAGCATTCCATGTTTGTGTTTTGAACGTGCAACATGAACCAGGGAACCTGTAGATTGTTGTTTTTGCGACGTAAGTGAAAAATGAAAGGAAAAGGGAAGAGAAAGGTGAGATGGCGCATTACTTGACATAATGATATGTTATATTATACAGTAATGTCACTTTCGTGCTTTTATGCCAGTGTGTACACTACGCAGTGACTTGGGTATATTTATATACGGAGGCTTATTAAAACTTTCAATTTAGATAGTGGTAACTTACCCAGCTCTAGATCTTTCACCCTGCCTAACACAAACTTGTATGTTCATCCACAGGAAATATTATCATTCACTTTGGCACTTCCCCTGTCTTTCCCTGACAAGAGAAATACGCTTCTTATTTCTTTTCTTATTCCCGTTCTTATTTTTACTGTGTCTTTTCGTTGGAGAAAAGTTTTAAAAATGTATAATGTCTGCTTACTCACTTGGATGAGCCCACACACTCCCTTTAAAACTCAGAGCGTATAGTAACTCACCAGGGCGCAGATATAGGAACGACTACAGACTTTATTGATACTTTCTTTTTACTGAAAAAGGGTCTTGTTATAGGTAGCATTGTAGTCAGCATAACAAATCCATCTGAAGCCCATTCGTGTGAAGTGAGATGACAAAAGCAAAATACGAGAAAAAATAAGCAGTCGACGAGTTGATTTTATGAAAAGGTACAATAACGGTAGGGAAACTTACAATGGTGGTTACGGTTGGTTATATGAGCAACGTAATATATATGACAAAGGAGAAAGTAGCGATGGGAGAAATAGATTAAATCTTAATCTTTCTTAAACGGATGAAGCAGATTTCAAAACTGCTCTGCGCGCACCCTACACTTTTTGCTGAAAGGTCAAAAAAGAGTGGCATGGCTAGAAAATAAACCTCTTAAGTATTTCCTAAAGCTGGTTTTAACCGTACAGGAAAAGTATCATTTATGTACATCTTCAGGCAGTAAACTGCTTTAATGTATATTTATTTCAATGGATGCAAATGGAAGATTTATTTCTATACACTTTGGCATAAACACTACTTTCCACACATGCCTGCATGGACTACAAAAGAACAGGTAAGGTTGCACATAAAACTTATAGTCCGGAGAAAGATGCAAGGTATGGTGACAGTATATTTGCATACGGTGAAAGTCGATCTTTATGAAATTTCCTTACATTCATGTATTATGCATGTATGAGTATAGAGTGAAGGATAACAAAGCACTGTTGGTTGACCCTCATCGGAAGACATTCTTTAAAGGGAGGAAGTCCGCTCAGTCCTCTCATGCATATAAACAAGGAAACGGAATGCCAACGTTCAGAAAGTAGCTTTACTGGTTGCAGGTAATAGAACAAGGACAATTCGGAATGAAAGGAAAGTAGGGGGAAGACAGAAGGAATGAGGTAGTGTAAAATTGTGGAATGTGCAGACGCAGAGTTGAGAGGTACAGGATAATAATTATAAATAAATCTTTCAGTAGAACTTTTCACCAGAGACAAGTTGGTGTGTTATTAGGATTTACCCAAATTATACTCACAGGGAAAGGGACATGGAGATGGAAACATGGGAGTTTATTGCATTGCAAATTCTCCCAGTTTAGCTGCACTTCCTTGGGTTCTGGTAGTAGTAATGTGTACGGGAGATAGACAGAATTCAGTGCAACTGGATTTCATAGCGGTATCAGTTTGCTAGAATAAACGCATTACCTGGCGACAAGGTATTTACTCAAGCCGTGGCAAGTGGTGGCAAGCCACAGACAGAGAAGTGGGATAGGTTGAAGTGGAAAATTGAAAAGTATATTTTATTTGTGTAGCTTTAAAATACTTGCTTATCTTTTACATCTTTTGATAGTACCATATGACTACATATTTTTACAAGAAAATCATCATCAACGAATATATAGATATATATGGTGGATGTGGTACAGAACCTGGAAGCCTTTCACTCTTGTCAGAGAACAGTTGTGTTAATCTGTACTTCATTAAGTGGGAAATATACACTTATTAACTTCACGTTGTCCGTCCGTCCTCATATTTAAAGACCGTTTGAAAATTTTTAAAATTTAATTTTCCGTCAATACATTATTACTAGTCCCCAAACCAAAGGTTATCCTTTAGGTATTTTGAAACCAATTTTCCAAGGACAACGTATAGGAAACGGTTATATTTACACAAAGAGTTTATATAGCTTATTTCAATTTTGCAAAACCCAATTTAAGATTTGTATTATGGTATGTGATTTTAAATCCATTTGTGATGCCAATAGAGATGCAATCAGTTTTTTTTATTTGAAACCATTTGACCGTTCCATTCAAATAACATTTTTTGGGTTTGTTCTAAAAGGTGATCATAAATTCAGTAATATGCAAAATAGTTAAAGCTATAGGAAAACATGACTCGAAAATGTAAATCCTTTTTTTTTCGAAGATGCTTTATCACTTTATTATGCGCTTGTTTCCTACGTTTATTACGCACACTTGATCAAATCAGTAAAGTTCACTGAATGTGGTTCGAACAAATGAATCTTTCCTTGGCAGTTTTCTTAATACATAAAGCAAGCAACCCTTTTTACCAGAACATCTATACCATTTTACCACCATTTTGTAGCAATTAGTGCCACATACTGTAAGGATTTCCGTCCATGATCTTTTCTTCTCCACATTCATCTTCAGTTTAGTGACTGTAAATAATAAATTTGAGGAAATCGACAGAGAAAGCAACAGGAAATTGTTTTACTTGCTCCAAATGAATATGAATGAAGGAACGAATTTTAGTTCTACTATATTCTGTACATATACCTTGAATTGCAATTAAAACACAGTTACAAATTAAACTGTACATTTTGGATTCGTTTAAGGTACCTAATTGCGTGCTTATTTGGCTGGTTTTTTACGCAGTGGATGTTTCATAGTCATGAAAGGACAAAATTTACGTCAAAATAGCTTCATACCCGAAAAGTAATGCCTTTCAGATTATGGCAGTTCCAAAACTGGCCTATTTTTGAAGTTGTCAAATGTGTGGATATATATATACCAGAATGAGTGGAACACACATTAATGTACAACTTTGGTGTAGTTGGCAGTGAAGAGAAAAGGATGTCAGTACAATTATCACAGGTGTCGTGGATAATACACTGATCCTTTTATGTCTGCCTATCTGTCTGTCTTGCATGTTTTATTTATACAAGTCTTTTTTGTACGTTCCTGTTTAGTGTGAACAAAAACGAAAAGTACTTTCAACCGGGGACACTTTTTTGTTTTAGGTGACACTAATGATAAGTGATAGAACTAGGCTGATTGCAAATTTAGTTTGTTTGTTACGTGTACCCTACAACATAGAAAGAGACAAGGCAGCAATGCACGCAAAGCTCCTGTGGTATTTGCATTTACATTGGATGTACTATGTACTCTTTCAAATAACATCTGTCTGTATGCTTCAAACATTGTTTTAGTATCTGTTTGTTATTTACCAGATGATTTCCCTTTATCAAGAGGACTAAAGTCACGTCGGATTCCCTCAACCCCTCAGAAATCTCATAAAATGCGTTCCTATATAGAACGGGAATGTCACAGTCATGGCTAATCGATTCAAATTTACTTCATTGACAACATTCCATCGACAAATATTCAATGTCCCGAGGAAAAATTTGGATACCAGTGGGGTAATCGTAGGGATTTCCGAATGATGCTATGATTTCAGTTCAATTTCAGTGATCCCATTTTATCTTACTTTCAACTGTTGCTTGTACCAAAAGCTGTCTATAAATTACCGATAAAAATTTATTAAATCTCAAAGGTCTGACGGTATCCCGTTCATGTTCATCTTTCGCTATATTACCTTTTTGGAATTTGGAAAGAATCTAAACTGTGGGCAAGTTTTCATTTTTATGCGTTAGATACGAATGAAGTACATGTACATACTGATCGTTGAGCTGGATCAAATAATCAATATTATAAATCATGAGAAACAGAGACATAAAAAAGTGATGAATTTAAAAAAATCTGCAAGTCTTTTTGGCAGCAATTGTCTTACAATTAGTTGAGTGACAAAAGCGAATTTCTACCTTCCGAATAACTTCCGGTTTTGTCCGCTCAAATGAAAGGTTCACACTAGGTTCATTTGCACTCCTGAAAACTAACTTTCAAAATCCCCTCTGTGCTCAAAATATTGCGTTATGCTAGTAAATAGATAGACGGGCGGACAGTGTAGTAACAATAAGTAATTTCGTCCCTTAATAAATTGACGTAGGCATACATTTTTTACATTTTAGGAAAACATCGTCGGAAAAAGTAAATCTGGTTTCCATCCAGCAACACACCCACATGTTTACATGTATTTATGTATATGTATAGATTATCAGTTTGAGCATGTATAAAAATATATACATCCGGAATGAATGTAAGAAGCTAACGCGTTCATATACGTATTTACTTATTAAGGAAGTAGGTTTTAGCACGGCAACAAATAACAAAAGCTTCTCCTCAAACAATAGCCAAATCTCCTTCTATCCTATCTTACTCTCTCACTCACACACGCACATTGTTACATGGTACATTCCATCACTACCAGCATATAACATTCTCCCATTATTTATTGTGTTTACTGCCGCCGTACGTCACCAAAACGGCCGTTTTTATTTTCTGGTATCCAAAACAGCTTAAATTGAAATCCTCTGAACAAATAAAATGAGACAAAAAGTAAATCTGGTGAAACAATAGAATGTGAAATGGGAAAAACGAACGATTGCAGCCCGTTGATAGTAGGAAGTCGATAGGTAAAAGAGGGAATCAAAACATTCTCCAACCTATGCTGTTTCCCAACTTTCTTTTTAAAGACATGTTTTTAGGAGTTTCGCAACAGGATATGCAGCGGCTAACACGTTTCATAGTAGTTGCTAGATACTTATCGTGTACACACCTTTTTATGGGTGGGATGTAAAAGTAGAACAACACGTTGTGACGTTAACTCAAACAGGTTAGTTTTATAGTTTTTGCTATCAAATGACGTAAGCTGCGTCCGTGATGGAGCTACTTTGTTATTTTCTATTTTTATTTTTAGCTTTTCTGTTGTTATCTTCAAAAAAAATGTACACACACTGTTTACTGAATTTTTTTCTATATGAATCTTCAGAGGTTTAAAGCGTGTTATGCAATAAAGTAGTGCTTGTGTAAAGAAGACTGATACTGACACCGGCATTTCTTTATGATTGAATTCTGTATTCTGTACATAACTTGCATGCAATTTGAAACTAGTAGCTTTCTAATAGGGAGTAGGGGCGTAGACAGCATTATGAATACATATGGAGGAATCGGTGCACCTGCACACAATGAAGGTAGTCACATCCAGTTGTGCATTATGGCCCCTGTCCGTTCGTGGACAGTAGAGGAGAATTTGTTTGGGAGAAATACGTCACCTCATACAAGAGTTATCGTTATTACTTATTACAGACAGACAGACAGACAAACACTGATCGCAAAAACTATCTTTGAGCATTAAAATGCTATCCTTAGTTAATAAGTGAAACTGTCATTAATAAAGTACTAACATATACATCAATCTCCCAAAATAGTATAATTTAACTTTGAAAACAGAATATGTACAATATTGATCTTACAAAAGTTAAAAAGTTTACATGGGATAAAATAGACTTGCCAGTTCTCTCGTTAGTATATTTCGGTAAATCTATTATTTTTGCAGACTCTTGAACAAGCCGAAACCTGGTTTTTTACTGCTGTGTAAATCTGCCCATTCATATTTATTTTCTTTATTCGCCTACAAAGAGTAGCAAAATAAATAAACCTTCACTGCATTTTGCGTTATAGCATATTATACCTATTTCATCCAGGTTGGTTTCGTATATCTCAAGTACGTCGACATTGATAAATCTTCGTTTATCTCGTCCTCTTGTTTTAATTAAAGCCCATGATGCTAAACTGCAGCCTTTAGATTTCTCCTAATGTAAATAAGCCACTCAAGATATTTACTTTCTCTTGATACGTCCATCGCTTGAAAGGGAAACAAATACCAATAAAATCCGTTTTTCTGATCTTTTACTCGTGCTCACTAAATCACACGGAGTTTCCGCCTGACAGGAAAAATTCCCTTTGATGTAGTTGTCGTTCTCATAAAAAATTGTGTGCAAGTTAAAATAAACTGGAGTGTGTATAGTGTTAACAGAGAGTCAACTGCCTCATTATTTGTCCTCTAGCTGCTGAAAGCTCGCTTTAGTTCGATGTTCCTGTCACCACCAGCTCCACAGAACCCAGGGAAAGGCGAATAGTGCCATTTTCAAATCCCGACGAAGCGATCAAGCTAAAAATTTGGTCGTTTCTGACGTAATAATACTATTATCACACAGAAACTACGTATTACGTGTTGGGCTTTGGTATCATGATCAAACCACTTTGATGTGCTGGCTGCAAGTAGTAAGTAGTAGGAGTAGTAGTGCCCCTCTTCCTTTGCGCGGAAGCCTCTGAAACAGACCAGGGACGCCTGTTTATAAGAAGAGCTACTGAGAAAAGCCCTAGATGATAGTAATCTATTAGTGTAAAAATGAGTATTTTTATGGCAAAACCAAACTAGAGGAGCAACTTCATGGTTTTAAAGGAATGCTTATTATAATAGCTCTCTGCTTTAAAAAAAATGCCTGCAGATGTTTGCAAGCAAATACACACTGTATACAAGTCCATTGCTACCTATTTTTCTCCCTCTCTCCAACCACTCGCCCGCATTTGCATTGATTTTTCTTAAAAGCAGAAACTTTCTGGATATAAAATGAATTTGAATGAGGCAGTTTCAACGAATAATTTACGAAGACTGGAGACAGCACTTTTGACTTTCACTTTCTTTTTTCGATTACTTAACCAAAGATTTCCTCGGAGGCTTCTAAAAGATTCCTTGCTAAAACCCTATGTTTCTGCATGGTATTACCAAATCTAAAAACGGAGCTCTCCCTTTACGTTGTGTATAATAATGTGATCCTCCCAGACAAGCACGTTTGTACGAGGAGGGAAGTAAGGAGTAAGAATTTATGCAATAAATTATGCATGCATCTCTCTTCTATTAACAATAAAAATAGGGAATTTATACGCATATATGGGAAGTCAGGGCTGATGACAGTGTAAATACATTGAAAGGTAGCACGTGTAAATGCGACGCTTATATACTGGTACTTGAAATACTGTCAACATTTTTTTCTCATTTCAGTGGAATACGAAGAGATTTTTCATAGTGGTTTCATCTCGTTAGTGTTTCGTTAGTTGGGACATTCATAAGCCCGTTCATTCAAGAAAACCAAAGTTAAAAATTATTGCACTTTGTCTGACAGACCTTGATTTTGTAAATCAGGCCATCCATAGCTTATTTTTCTTCCATAAAATGGTATTATTCAGCAGGAATTGAATATGCAAATTTTAATAATGGCTTACAACTGATTTATTGCCGTAGTATGCCAGGTCAAACAGAATATTACCTATTTTACCTGTTGTAAATGTCGGGATTTTAATTGTATTTAAAACTCGGCATTTATCTAATCGTAAGTTATATAGCAATTTTTGTTGGCAGTGGGCTCTATGGACCATTACCTCAAAAAAGGTAATAAATGAGTACGCTATAGCAAGTAACCTGAAAGTGACTTTACAAAGGTAATTTCAGGGAGGATGAAAAACTGCGAGAAATAAAACGAGTATGAATTAAAGAGAAATGCGGCCAAGCATCGAGGTGAAAGGAGGTAATAAATTATTCCAAATACTAATTTGATTTTTATGTATGGACGTACTTAAAATGAATCGTGCCCTTTTGCAGAGCGTCGACTAACTAGATCGTTTGTAAACTTTACCGCTGATAGCCTATGACCTTACTTCTGTCATGCTTATGCAAAGATGTAACATTGAACATCATATTTAATTCTGGATTCCTACCAGTTTCCTTGTATGCCCGAGAGTTTTCCCCACTTTCACCCCGTTTCAGCATGCCAAGTACGGGAATTAATGAATTCGTAAAGTAATAATGATAAGCAGATTTTGTCTATGAACATCATATTTAATTCTGGATCCCTACCAGTTTCCTTGTATGCCCGAGAGTTTTCCCCACTTTCACCCCGTTTCAGCATGCCAAGTACGGGAATTAATGAATTCGTAAAGTAATAATGATAAGCAGATTTTGTCTATATAATTGGTAGATTTAATTCAGTTCCAGACCACCAAAACAAGTTACGCAAAAGCCTACAGTTAGAGCCTCGGGTGAAAATTGACGTCTTCTTGGGCCTGGCAGCTGGCCATGAACAAACCATATTAAAACCACAGCAGCCATTACCATTATCATCATCGCCATCATCACCAGCCAAGTAATCACTAAATAAATAGGCAGCCGGGGTAGCCAAGAACGCAGAGCAGACTTCCGCTCTGAAATTTTCTTCATTAAAGGACCTGGCGTAATAACACATAATATCTGTGGAACGTTATTAAAGTTAAGAGTGTAGGCACGTTAAATATATTATGTTAGAGAAGATGATCCAATAAATATACACATAATGGGATTCTTCAGAGGAACATGACATGATGGGATTACCACAACTTTATTCTGATGATTATTAGCAAACCATTTACCTACACAACCACCGCACCGCACCACCACCAAGAAAACTACTACACACCAAAGGCGTATATGGGCTACTACTCGCCTTGCTCGACACCCCAGTCGACGTTGGTATTTATCAAGGTATATACAAAAGCTTGCCAGAGTTGGCACGAAGAAAATAATGGGACGACAACCCACCATACGAAATCCACGTTGTGTTTAAGCGACATTGAGATAACATTATGCATGATTGAGTGGCACACCTTTTCCTCCAGAGAAGATCTGCATTACCAGAAAAGAAGCAATAAGCGACATGACATTAATATAAAGTATGTCAAGAACAATCTTCAGACTAGACCAAACCTGACATCCGATTAATGTGCCAGTTGTGTAATACAACGACCAGAGAGAGAACCTCCTAAGCGGTGTGTAGCACACAACATTTTTATCTGCTTCGTGTGTAGATGACCGTGGGGGTAATAATGACATTACTCGTGGCAATACCGTAATCATCAAAGTGGCTTGGGACAATGTCAGACGGAGAAAGGATAAAGAAACTGAGCAAGCGACACCGCTTTTGTAAACATCTTGGACATTCCATTTATCCAAATGCCACATATCTCTACGTACTAACGCCATTGTGGAGTGTGTGTCGGGCAAAAGTGGAGGATCTACATGGAAGCCCATTCCATTTCAATGCTGTTTTGGTTTTACTCTTAAAATTAACTAGTATCATTCCATCCAGACCGTCGTCGTCGCCGGCATCCCCGACGAATTGGTGGTGGTAAAATGTAAACATGGCAGTTTACACAGAGCTCATTGGTTCAGAAAATGGGCTTTTATGACTACTTGAGATGATTCACTTGATGTCAAATATACTAACTGTGGGTGAAAATGGTTATGCATATGGCCTTCATCTACAGAGACCCTAAATATTCCACGGACACACACACACATACATACCCCAAAGGTTCGGAGCAATAACAAAGAAGTAAAAAGACGTGATACCGCTTACTGCTCCCATGCATCTTTTCTATTTTCCTGCTTTACACACACAGTCATTCGGGTCAGGCAAAAGAGTTCGCCAGTTAGTTTTT
>JAHZNE010003019.1:0-13858 GCA_027744055.1 Callyntrura sp. NNG-2020
AAACTAAAAATATATTAGTATAGTGGTATTGAATAGTTTTTAAATTTCAAACTATGACGTGTGCAAAATGAAAATACATAGCATACACATTGTGACAAAAGTTCATGCACATTTGGCAACCCAAACTTAGTTCGTAAAAATGTTCAGTTTTATCTACATTTATTGGCACACCTGTAAAATCTATATCTTTCATTTTAAAAAATATTTGCGTAATTTTGCGATTTAGATGTAGCAAGTTGCAAAATTTGATATTTCATTTATTACTTATTAATTTTTATTATACTAATATGAGAAGTGACTAGTGCCTTCGAAATAGTATTATGATCGTCTCCGTAGTAACTTGGATTTAAAAAAACTTTGATAACTTACAGATTATGAGTAGTTTGATTTAAAATCTGCATCAAATTTGGAACACAGTTGGCATACAGTTAATTTTATGGGCTATTAGGTTACAAAATTGTCCTGACCCTGACCGCGCTCGCAAGGGCATAGGGTCTTTTAGAGCTTCCGACACATGCATGTTGGCGGAATTTTTTCTGATTACAATACGCCTAATAATGTGATTGTATATTTAGAAAAGTTGAGACACATATACAATATATTTGCTGCTGGAATGAATGGGTTTTAACAGAGAACTTTTGTCAGGGTACGCAGAAGAGATGGAGATCAGATGCAAATTCGTGAATCGGACAAGTAGTGAAATGAAATGCCCAGAATCTGAAAATCAGCATCTCTTTTTGCATTTTTGGTGCTATCTGAAAATATGCTAATGTAATGTGACTCCATTCATTCCACTTGTGGCTAGTCCCTTGTTAAAATAGCTTTGTTGCATATTTTAATTTTTGAATACTTAAAATTCAACCTGAGGACATTTGTTCGCAATCGACATTTCAAGAAAGCAAGTCTTTGCGGAGAAATGGTTCTTCTCTTCATAAATCCTTTTCGCAATTTTTGCTTTAATAGGTTCGTGGTTTACACGATCTAGCAATTACTACTGTTAACATGCCCCTACTACTTTCCGAGAAGCCATATTTATCACCTTTAGAGAAAAAAGAAGCAGCTCATCTAGCTAAACTGTGTACTAACGCACCTGCCAAAATATATTGCTGACGTTCAAGTAACCCCAACGGAGTCGAGCATTTTATAAGTTACACACATTTAGTAAGAACATTTGGAATCAGGGTATTCTTCAGAGGTACAACAATTACCTTTATGGTGCCTTTGGGTCCGCTCCACTACCAAACGGTGTTGACTCATCGGGGTTAAAGTGAATATTCCACAAAACTTGAGCAGGAAACATGAGTATAAGGTGTATCGCAGCCACAAAGACTGGTTCCCCTCGAAACTGACAATGAATATCAGTTAACTATCGTTGTCGTGACAGGCCCTACCTCATGCATCCCCTCACTTATTGTTTTCTTTTTTCGGAAAATTGACAAGGCTAAAAGACAAAACATCACTTCTAGTCATTATCGCCGCATACATCTTTTTCCTATACAAAATTCCCATATTCGTAAACATATATGCAAGAGATACGTTATTATAGCATGAAATGGAGAGAGGGAGTTCATAAATGTGTTACTTCATTTGCTATAGTGGATATCTTGTTGGATATCCAAGATACTTGGACAACGTGACCCCGTGGGGGTCATATAAGGCCCCACTCAGAGCCAACTTCTAAACCATTGAAGTCAGCACGTCCGAGAACATATATTTACACTCAAGACCTTTCCTTGTTAGTATATTGTTATAGATGACACAAGTTGTAAGATAAACAAAACTTCGTATTTCAACGGAATTCTCCGTCTCCAATGTGAGTGTATACTTCACTTATGGATTTAAAAATGACTACGAAATGATTACGGAATGTTTTATTTTCATTATTGTAGAAGATTCTCTTATCTAATTTGAAAACATCATTGCATTTCAGCTACCACATATCGTTTGTAGACACAACTTTTAAACATTAAGTCTATGAATGCATGCTCATCTGGGTTTCCATATCAATTTACGTTACATCAAAATATTAGTAATGGCGTCACCATTACTAATATCATCTGTCTTCTTTGACACAACATTTTTGATTGACAATTAATTTGTTTTTACAGAAAAAACTTGGATGTTTGTTGCAATGGTTTCGAGACTGATTTATGAATAATGAATGATGTTCATCTAACAGAGCAAGGCAAACATTAAGCATTATGTAACATAGGTGTATTTGATTGCTTTCACTTTGTCTGACTTATTTTAAAAACGTGTATTTTCTGGAATATTAAAGGAAAAATAAAACGTTAGCCAAGTAGTGCTTGCTTCACTGTTATTGTTAAAACCAATTTTAATGGTCATTTAAAATGGTAACACACCTTTCAAACGTTAGCTTGTATATTCGCAATTATTACGGTACCGCTAATACTGCCAGTAATTGCACGGAAATCACTTCTTATTCCCGGAACCTTCCCCGAACCGACGTTTTTGTCAATTCTTATAGAAGTTAGGACTAACAATAAGTGAGACTTTCACCTCCGTAAGGATAACACGTGAACGCTCCGTATTTTCTGTGTTCTTCTGGCTTTGGCATTGGTTTAGAAGTTATTGCAACAAATTAGTTTTTCTAGGCGATCTATTACGAAACAACAAATTGTTGCATTCACGGTACTTTGTAGTACAATTTTCAATAAAATTGTTTATTAAAAACAACGTTGCGAAAAATGAGAAAATTGCGATTATGAACAACAAAAAAATTCGTATAATTGGCCCGTTGTACAACGAACATATAAAATGCCTAAAATGATTCTATTTGTAGTACAATTAACAGAGATTATTAAATAGATGAAAAATCGAATTGAAATTCTATAATTCAGGGTACATTGAATTTTGTACCTTAATTCCGGGATCGCATAGAAGAGTTCCTATACCTGCTACGTTTCCACGTATTTTAAAGATCACCCGTTTACATGTACGGTGATGACATTTTTCTTAATTTGCCTCCGACATCTGCGAAGTGTTTCCCCCTCCACCAATTGTTTGTCCATGTTTCCTGAGGCTCGCTCGGAGAATCAGTAAGATAATAAACCACTTCCTCCTTTACTGATAACTCTTATCAGTAATAATTAATTGTATCCCTTCTTCACTAAAGCTGACGATTCTGAAATATGCATTTCTTGAAGGAATGGAATTTTGTTTACTTAAACAAACTACGCGATTGTTTATAGCGTTTTAACTTTAAAGAATGCTTTTCGAAACAAAAATTTAAGTAAAAATCCGGTGACGCTATTTATGTCAGCAACAGGTACAAACCTTTGGTTTAGTTTCCAAAAATTCATTTGAAGCACTCCGAATACCATTAAATCACAAATTAAATTAATACCATTCAGGAACAATGGTTAGGTTAATGGGAAAAATGATACTTCTCCATCACTAAATATATTTTAGTTGCTAAAGTAAAAAGTTGAAGGTGGATTCTGTAGCAAATTTGGAAGCAAAGGTGGAAAGTGGGGTTCGAATTGATAAACTTAATATCTAGATAAAACCAGGGTGATTGCATAAAGACTATAAGCAAACCTTAAACATATCTTATCACCCCTTGCAATCCTGGTTCACGGTACAAATTCAAAAATCATGCGGTTGCTGTAGCGGTCGCGGGCCTCTGTGAGGTTCATATACTTTGTTCTTCTGTGTACGAAATGCAATGAAACAAGTTGTTCCACCAACCGCTTCACAAAAACTGCAATGATACATTGTATTACGGTGCAGTTTTGACGTCTTCCGAAATATCGTGAAAACTCGAAAGTAACTTTAAAAGCATCAGATCTCTATGAACTTAAGTATTTCACCGAAATGTTATTGAAAACTTATAGCAGTCTATTTTCCAAGCAGTTGCTTCCTCCGTAAACAATTGGTACCATATCTAGAAATAGGCGACTTTCGTCACATACCTAAATTTAACATACTGTGGTAGGTGCAAAAACAAAAAAGTCATCTTATGGTAAACAAATGGTTTGACAGGCACTTCCGACTTCATTAAACACGCCATAAGAAATGTTCTCGATGGCGCGCTTAGCGTAGTCGAACGTTTCCTCTGCAGTGATGGAAGATTCAGCGTCATGAACAACTAAAGTTGTTCATTTTGATCAAAAATACACAAGGCAAAATTATTTTCCATAAATGAACGCTACAATGGCTTAATATATCAGATAATGTTATCAAAGACATTTGTACGTCCCATCATTAATAATTAAAGTACAAACGAACCCAGTATCTCGACAACCATAAAAGCAAGTCCAGGCCCTTCGTTTTCTTCTGTCGATGATTTAATCACCAAAATGTTACTTCAAAACGCACTAAATCTCGCTATTATAATTGTAATTTTGAAGACAGAAGTGTGCCTCATTTTCTAGGATCAAGAACTAGGACATTATACCAAAAAAGGTTCTGGTACAGCTAATGACATTTTCACTTCCCGTTTTCAATCTATAGTTGCTTCAACGTATGGATGACTGTCTTTCTGTTTGGGGAGAGCAGGGTTAAAAACAAAAGTTATGACTGCCAAGCTAACAATAAAGAATTTATTGATGATGTCGGTTTTTTATTTTATTGTGGTCTTAACATTCCGTATTATGAGAATCTGAATACGACTTACAATTTTATACTTTGTCATAGATAACACTTCATTATTGGAATTACAGTAAAACTTTCGTTGCATACTGGTACTGCGTGTACCCCAGTAAATTTTTTGAATTACACTGACGCCAACTTACGAAATATGAAGCTTATCGTACATTCATTTAGCTTGAGATGGCGTAGGCTTTCCCCTTGAAGGTGTTTTGCGTGTGTTAGATATAATTCTATGTCAATGCAATACTTTAAAACATTATGATGCAATAATATAATGTGTTCTGACTGAAAATTGAGTATTGCCTTCATCTCAAATTTACACTTCTCCACACTTTGATCGAGCTTATGGGATAGAATATATGACAGTATCCTCTTTAATACTGTTGTGATATGCACATTTTAAATATGCAAGTAGTTTAAATAAACGACAGAGCTTTTCGAAAACGTACAATCATTGTGATACCTCGTTGTCGTAAATTTAGCACAACTAAATCTGTGAAACTTCCTTTCAAAATGTAAATGAAATATCGCAGATGTCAATATGTTTCTTAGCTTCCGAATGGTGATATTATTATCTGTAGTTTACTTAACTTCAAGTTGACGTATTTAAAAAGATATGGTATGATTTAGCTGTAAATTATTAGCTGCAAATCGTTTTTTGTATAAGTATAAAATAGGTTGCTTGCTACATAAATATTATCTGTATTCCGATGGCACCAATTTATAATAAATGTGCCATGTAGTAAACCATAATACATATTTATATACTGACAATAAGTGCTTTGACTAATTCAATGTATTCGAACTTGACTAGACAGCGCGGAACAAGAGAAATGTTCCTTCCAATATACTAATTACAAATGTATAACTTTTTTAAATAATAAATATGATCTTGTTTCGCAGTGCTTTTGGTTATTTTACTGATTTATTTCTACAAAAATAATAGGCAAACACTGCATGACAAACTCACTGTAAACAAAAGAAATTTTTTATCCAAATTTAGTTAAATTATGAATTGTTCCAACAATCTTTCCTATCCCAGGATTCCAAAATTGCCATTTTACCTGCATCTCGGTCAACAGAACGCAGTAGTGTGTTGTCTTACAAGAAACCAAAAGGCGGCTGTGTGAGAGAAGAGCGAGTGTGCAGCTTCACAACTTCTTCGATGTTGAACTTCTCACATCTTCTCTCCTATAGGCAGCCACGTAGTCCACACCACAACGCGTAAGAAATGAATTACTAAAAAAGTAAGTATACTTATCAAGAATACAACTTCCAATACAGCACGCCCGGTACATCATGAAAGTTTACAAAACTCTCACTTGCCGGAGCTGGGTTCACGTATAAACCAATTTTTGCTGCAACAATATTTCCTAAAGTATATTAGGTTTATGTTATATTTTTTAGATTCATTACATATTTTGTTTCTATAAACCAAATGGCTAAAATCAAAAAGGGAACTTTCATGTTCTGATGCCGATCAAAAACTGACCATCATACAAGAAAAAACTTTGCAACAAAGATTATATAAATGTCTCTTTTATGGGTAGGCAGTGACTGATGAGATTGTATAACTTTGTATTAGCAACATTTCGTTTTGTAATTAGTAATTAAGAAAAGTTGTTATAATTAACATGTTTGAATTATCTCAATCAATTAAACGGTAATTAGCATTATTATTTATGTTATTCATCACCTTTCCCATTCACTTTAATGCACCATTTGTCAAGATATTCTTCTTTTGCTTAACTACAACACCGACACGTTTTAAATGTTTATTGCTGCTAGTTTTATTAAATAACAGACGGATTTCGGATGATGAAAATAGTTGTGTAGAAATTGCGTCCGTGCGGAATGTATTCAATCATTCCTTGATCTTTCATAAAAAGGTGGACAATTTTAACGAATTTGAAATCATCGTTAGTAATACCCAACAATCGGCCCTTTAACAATGTCTGCATATAAGGCAATAATGGGATACCGTCATTGCAGAACGGCGCCACACAATTTCAAAAACGTGTTAGAACATCCCTGATAATTGGGAATGCGCATCTATAATTTGTTGTTTGTTTAACACCATTTAAAAATGCTTACCTGTAACTGCTTGACCTCTACCAAATAAAATAGTAATCTTTGATATAATTGGAGAGGCTAATAATTGCTCATCATTTCAACAATAACGCGTCCTTCTAAACAAAACGAGTTTGCCTTCACTGAAATTTTTGTAAGTTAAAATATCTGCATTTTTTGAGTTAAGTTGAATTTCTGTTGAATCTGGGATTCATTTTGAAAGGTACAGATAATTTAATAACATACCTTCCAAAAAACTATCAAAACACCATGCGTAGATTTGCATGAGCAGTTAGTAAGCCTTACTGTCAACGACCCTGCTTCGTAAAAGTTAAATGAATAGAAGGCGTAAGTGTAAGTAACAGAGTTATGTTGTAAATTATTCGTAGAATGAGAACCATTCGAGAGGGAAAGATATTCAATTCAAACGTTTGTTTTCTATCTACGTAAACCCTGTGCTCTTGCGTTTCTAGATAATGAAACTTATACATGCAAATCTAATTGTATATTGGGAAACTATTCAGGCAGTTTCAAAGAGGAGCACGCTAATAAAATTACCATACTTTAATCATTTATTCGTTAAACGCAGAAATATAGAAGTACCTTCCAACATAAGAGAACAAAAAATATGTACTTGATGGTAATTCTGCGAAATGAACATATGCTTGGGCATACATGAATGCAATACAAATTAAAAATTAATTACAAATTAATATATGTATTGTGCCATCAATTTAATACCGAGAGATCTACTATTACTGTATTGTGCAACTAAAATACCTCTGCACTTCTATTTGTTCTGGTCGAACTACAAGTTTATATCGACGCCTTAGCTATTCGTTTTCAAGGTTTGGCAAGGTATTATTTTTACCACTGATTTACATCCGTCCCTAGCAATGACTTACAGGTGTAACTTTGGTTCTCCAATTGCAGATCCACCGATTCAATGACACCGGTGTGGTGAGAAATGTGCTTCAGTAAAGCCTCAAATATGTGGTGCAATTAAAAACGCCAGTTGCTTCATATTGTTGCTATTATCTGATAGTTTCACGACACATTATTATGAACCACACTTCATCAAGTCGTTGAGCATCGTCCAGTGCAAATGAAACATTAGAATCTTACAAAAGAGGAATGACTATTTCCACATCGTGACTACACCCTGAAAAAATTAGAATATGTTCATTCACTGTCACATCGTTCCTGTGCAATACATCGAGTGAAAAGTGAAATATATGATTAGGATGAACAGACTGACATGTATGTCTCTTGTGCTTATCTGACGATTTAGAATTTAAGAAGATTATGGCCACCGAATAATTCAATACAAAAATAGTACTTTCTGGCACGTGTATTAGCAGAATAAAAGTAAATGAACACATTGAATTGGCCGCACTAATTATAGTATGCTTATGCGAGAAGAGGGATCGTATTCAAATTATTGCTTACTTTGGCGTGAGCGATCGATAACAACGCTGTATACATCAACCTTGTATATCTGATGGATTTGAATTACCGCAGGTTGATTTTCTTGACTGTTTGAAGGTTTGAAGTAAATACTAAGAGTGCAGGTGGGCAACGTATTCATATATTTGGGGGAAAAGTTTCATTGTAAAGGAAGTAGTAGGTGCATGGTTAACAAAATATGATATTGGTTTAGCTGGCTGTTTGCGGCAGTTCGGAACTTCCCCTTATGAGACATGGAAGAACAGAAAGTAATAGAATCAAATTACGACAACCGACCACCAAAACGCCATAATATTAGAGGAAAACTTATTAGTATTAGT
Organism: Callyntrura sp. NNG-2020; assembly: GCA_027744055.1. Taxonomy (NCBI): domain Eukaryota; kingdom Metazoa; phylum Arthropoda; class Collembola; order Entomobryomorpha; family Paronellidae; genus Callyntrura; species Callyntrura sp. NNG-2020. The sequence continues at coordinate 8,472 of JAHZNE010003019.1, forward strand.
AGTATTAATTTATTCACAAGTAATACTATTGGTGTGTGAACAGGAAGTATTAATATTACTAATAAATGTTCAACGAGGATGGTTTAAATATAATTTTAGTAAAACACTGTTGACCAGTGGTTTATGGATAAAAAGAAAGTCATTTATTTCTTTTTTACAAATTCTGAGTTTATTGTCAATTAAAACAGGAAACATTGTAATGTTTCCCACAATAGTATCGCTCACCAATTATATTCTTCGTGGTAGGACGTTAATTCTTTTCCATCACAATGCCTCAACATACATTTTGTGTGACATCGCACAAAACGAAGGAAAAGATTAATTGTCTTAAAGCTAGACCTAAATGTTCTTGATGTGGTGATACTTGTAGTACCTTTAGGGATCAGGATAAGGATATAGACCTATACACAAATTGAATACCATCTAAATTGTGGCTATCATGTTGACTCGTGGATTATAAATTGCCCATTTTGTTTTGGGAAATGTTTACTCTTGGCTGCTGGCAAATTTTGAAGTTTTGAAAGATTGCGCCTACTTCGTATAATTTTTCACGGATCTTTTGAAACATATACGAAGGGCGTTATTGATACCAATACATTGACGTCAAATAACATATTTATGAGCATGTACACATTCATAAATCAGTAAAGATCGTTCGAGTCAGCGTCATGTACTTGATGTGTTACAATGTTGGTGTACGTTTATCAGATACACATTCACAAGCATCTCGATTGAATCTAATTGTGTAACCGAAATTATGATAAATGGGCATAAGCAATCCAGCACAAATATTTCTCTTATATCAAGCGTCATTACACACTGCCGATATAAATAAAATCTTTATTCAAAACTAAAAAGGTACAAGTTCTGCCTACAGTTTTGATCGGTCGATCCGGAACTACAAAAAGTTGAAGTACATTTGTGTACATGTGAACATAAAATGGAACTCTTGTTAGTTCATAACAACCTCAACAATATTTACAGCAGGACCCAATTTCATATAAATGACAGGCTGACAATTTGACAATTTTTTCAGTTAGTCACTGTTGGTTACCCATACATTTAAATGGACGATTTTTTGACAAGTTTGTCAACTTGTCGGACTTGTAATTTTATGAAATGGGGTCCAGATATCATTTGGACATTTCCGTCACGTATTCACGCAAAGGGGCATTCACAATATTTACGCTATTTTGAGTACTTTCTTCGGTAGCTTTTGTGGGCAAGAATGCCCACTAGATATGGACATAGGATGGTTATTAGTGACCACACACATTATTATAGATATATCCCAAACTGTTCTTCGGTCGGTATGGCAAAATCAAAAACCAATTATTAAAGTTATTTGGAACGAATAGGGACAGGCAGAAGCAAATGAACAATTATTGTCCATGATCAACTTACTTAAAAGGAAGAGGCTGAGTTTTTCTTGAAATATCTTCTATGAAGACAACCGGATCATCATCTTCGACAATTTATTACAAAAAAACGACATGCCAAATGCTAAGACTACATTAGAACTTTACTTGGATTTGTAACTTATAATTTGTATGCCTCTGTGAACCTAAAAAGGTGACTTTATCAGTTTCTGCAAAGTTGTCGTTGCTGCTATTTAAAAAAACATTTGTCTAGTCAAGTGGCACTATTCATCTGCTTCACAATTTATTACGACAAACACGTTGTCAGAACCGGATGAATCTGCCAGACACAATGTATGCTTTTGTGTCGTTCGTCTGATCGAAGTAGATACACGTTGTCTATCCTTAGATTTGGATTCTATTCAACTACATCAGAACAAAAATAAACCAGCAATTCCTATCACCCATCTATTATTTATTTTATAAATTTTAAAAGTATCAATGTACAACAAGCTAAATAAAAAAATTCAAACGAGCTTGCCATGTACGAAATCAATGTCATTCCCATGTCAGGCTTATATGTTTGGTCTGAAATTACTTTGCTGTGCTTCATATACAGCTGACATCACCCACTTGTAAATGTCCATCTTTAGATAAAATTAGACATCGGATTTGTTACCGCATCTGCCATTGACTACATATAGCAAACCATATTAAAAACACTGAGCGTCGTTAAAGTAATCACAGTAAGGTAAAACGTGATGAGAAACAAACATTGAAATATTTTCAAGCTCTGCATTTTGAATACTTCTAATGCACTAAAGTTTCTGTTCTGGAATGAATAACGTTGGTGTTTCTATGTAATAGGCAACGACCGGTTACATTGATAATTAAAGATGATATGAAATCAAAAGTAAATTTACACATAAATTTGTAGAGAAATTGTAATTGAAACATATCGTCTCCGTTGTTTTTCTAAATGACCTTCTGAGAGTTGAGAATGACAAATTACAAATTTATTCGCATTGTGAATACCTGCAGCGGAATAGTAACTTCCGATCTAAGGACTTTTTATTCAATAAAAACTGCAAAGGAGCTCTTGGTATGGTCCTTGTTGTTATGTGTGAGCACTCACATATTAAAGTTAAAGTTTAGTCCCTTTTTATATAGAAAAATTGCTTTTATTTTTAAAGGCATTGTGAATTTAGGTTAGTAAAGCATTTTTAAATTTCCTAATTGTGTATTTAACCAGTTTCAGTCCACCAATTCACGGACACATCTTACAGGTCGTACTTTTAGTTCTGACGGCGCTGGCACTAGCATTGGCTCTATTGAGATATGCAGAAAGTTCTCCCCCTTTCTAGCAGCTAAGTAAAGTCAATTTGTTTTGAAAAGCAGAGTAACTATTTCTGAAACCGGAGAGTGAATTTTCGACCATCGTTGAATCGTATTATTTTTTGCTGTCCAGAAATGGGACCATAAATGACTCTTTTTTTTGTCCAAAAACGCGACACACCCCGTGGTGGGGGGTGAGCATGCCGAAATCGTAAAAACACGCTGGCGTTTGCATTTTTTGAGCTAGAAACTTGAAACTTTGTACAAAATTAAAGTAAAAAATTAGAAAAAGGGGTGATTTGCAATTTTTAAAATTTTTTAGCCATTTTTTGTCCATTTCAATTTTATTTTAAGAAAGGTGCTCATGAATGCTGGCTTTTTGTAGTTTGTTTATTCTCACTTGACATCAGCAACTTTTCAACATCATCTGGAATTGTAGGGTATGGCCGAGGGCTATGAGGCAAAACAAAATCATGATGTACGCAAGAGGAACATACAAATTGGCCATATGTGGAATACCATATGTCCTAGCTAGAGAAAAAATATAAATTTAAACATTTATGTAAATGCGGTGGTAGTGGTATTTTTTAATCTGTAAAAGTTAAAAATTAATGGTGCCGACGTGGTCGGTTTAATTTTTGTACTTGTAATTTTTGTCACACCACTATTCTCCTGTGGTGCAGCTGCACTGTCACCGGTAATAATTAGTCTCGTCCTCAATTGATGATCATCTTCAACTTCCCGACGTTAATGGGTGGTAGCAGCAGCTGCAGAGGATTCCATCGACGAGGCTGAAAGACAACACTAATTAAATTATCTTTAGTGGTTGAATACTTTCTTCTTCTTCAACCACAAACTNAATACTTTCTTCTTCTTCAACCACAAACTATCATGAGGTAAAAAATATGATGATTTGAACTTTAGCTTCTTCACGGCGTACGTGACCACGAGCAGCAGTAGCAGCAGAATATCCCCGGCGCCAGGAGTCTTGAAGCTGTAAAAATAATTAAAAATAAAACACGACGATGATTGAATCTCTCCAACCATTTACACACACACACACAATTATTTATTGTATACTTTGGTTGAGGCTTCTCCTCAACCAGGAAAAAACTATAAATTAGTTAACGGTCTTGTAGACCGTACCCCACTCTTAAATTAACTCTTAAAAGAGTCACTGTCACTATTTTTCTTCATCCTGTAAAATAAAAAATAGAGAAGTTGTTTTTTGAGGAAAGCAAGAATTGATTTCTGCAGGAGTTTTGTTTCTCTCATCCGCTGCACACACAAGCACACACAAGCACACCCAAGCACACACAAGCACACCCAAGCACACCGCACCATCACATAAAAAAGCAAAATTTTACTATCCCGCGATCCGAATCTGTGGGGCTCAAATCACCCCAAAACACTACACAGCGTCTTACACGCAACACCATATTCGGATTGCTATTTCGATATTTCTGGTTTTTTAATTAGAATTGTTGTGAGTTGTAACCAGTATGACCGCTGTTGTGAGCTCTGACCATCTCTATTGTATTGCGTCCTCCACAACAATGCAAATGTGAACATGTAGAAGTAGTGCTACAATTACTAGTTGACTTTTAGCAACCAGCGATTTTGATTATGTACATCGACTAATACTAAACCTAGTCGAAAAATAAGCAACATACAAAGGCGTAAACAAAACTTGAACTTAAACTCATCTTTCTGGCTCATAGTCTAATAATGACTTCCTCCACCTTGTTCATCTAGCTCTTATGAGCAAAACAATGTTCAACAGTACAAGTGTTTTCGATTGCTGGCATCGTCTAAATACCAAATGATAAAACTATTGTACCCACTACTCACTACTATACCCCACCACATTTAAAAAAAGCAAGAACGTCTGAACGTGTTCCCCGTATATTTACTAAGAGTTTGGGTCATTTTAAATCAAATGTTTCTGGTAACTGGATTTACTTGATTATTACATCTTCACTTTTACAAAATAGAGATTTTGGATTCAATGAATGTCTAAAGCAACATTAAAAAGTCCTTTCATACTTCTGGGTATATTAGTAACACTACTCCGACTGATATGCAACTCAACCTGAAATATAGAGTGGTGAAATATAACAATACTTGCAATAAATACAATAAAAGGCATGAGTATCCTCGCCGTCGATCGAATAAAAAACGAAAATATAATTACCGAATAATGTCGCATTACTGTTTACGTCAGTAGCATGCAAACGTATACAAAGTTTGTGTAGATTATACATCCATTCACAACAATGGTTCATTCTTCATTTTCACCTCCAGCTGCTTCAATAGTAGGCACAATGTTCACTGGGACGTGGTTGTTTTGTAAGAAAATGTCCCCACCAGCATTAGTGAAAGTAAAAAAATAACTCGTCATTGGTGATGACAACAGTGGTAAACTCATGCAGTTATCCAAGAAAACTATTGCCGTGAACATTGTTGGATTAAAAAAGTGGACGATGGTAGTAGAAAATCATGGCTCGAAAAATATTACACAGCATTTGTAAACGTTTTTTAAATGTATTGTTCACTTTATTATGTACAGACCTAATCACCATATTGTGAGCAATCACAAATGCTGAATTACAGGTGATCAATTCAGTCCGCTTCAATTCTATTATTCATTCTGCTTGCCCTTGTCCATCATATTTTTAATACATACTTTTCAAC
>JAHZNE010003020.1:0-15864 GCA_027744055.1 Callyntrura sp. NNG-2020
GATTATTAGATTAGAGATTAACTAATCTCTAATCTGATTACCGTGATTAGATTGACTAATCTAAGATTACCGATCCCTGCAGAAAACATCCAGAAAAACAGACAGTCCATCACATTGCTACGAACGTCCATAAACTTGAGTTGGATTGCCTTTTCACCAGTCTCATTCATTTGTGCGTGACAATGACAATGTTGAAACTTGAAGTGGCGTAACTTTTCATGCCTTTATAGTATGCATGGAATCATTATAGTTGTGAGTATGAGCTAAAGAACATTGGAAAGCAAACCACCAGGCATTAAAGCATTCAAAAGTAATAATAATGAATGTATCGCGTCATCCACTACACCTCATCTTTTATTTATTTGTAAGATTGTGATAATATGATCCTGGTACACACACGAATAAGGATAATTCTGTATAATTACTGAATATACAAAAGTCATTTTGTTAAATAATAATGAGTCGCATCGCATTTCTTCAGATAGCATTTAAAAGGGATGGGAAAATTTTTGTTTTCGTACACGAGTTGCAGTTTCACATGTTGTAGAGATACTTGCATTAAGCGCAGCATAAATGTAAATAAATAAATCGTAATACGCGTACATACATAGTACATGTATATAGAACACAATGTATATCACACATCGCGATTGAGGAAAGCATGATATTTATCATGTAAACTTTTGAGCGTTCAAAATTATTAAACAAAATATTTCCTAAAGCAGGGATATACAAGTTATCCAGTCAAAAAGCACAGTCGTTTACAAATGCGCACTGCGCACTACTTCTTACAGATACTTGTTCACATCAGATGAATTTTTTACTCTGTAATGATGGACCAAACCATTTTATTGTCTGCCTCCGTTTTTGTAACCATTTTTGTTTGCATCTCTGAACATAGTTAATTGATTCTAATAAAGCATCATGTGGTAATGCTAGAATGAATGTGAGGACCTTCACCATGTTTTAAAGGGAAGAGTTACGTGTGGACATTGGACAAGGACATTGCAAGTAGATCCGTTGATGTTTTGATGCTGATCCATTCCATTCCGTAATACTTACTACTGGTAACTGGTTTATTTTCATAGAATGATGAATGATACTATCAATGTGGAAAGGTATGTAAATAGTTAACATTGTAAGAAATGAACTAATGCTAGGGGCGGGATATTTTGTAAAAAAAAATAACTTGGCTCACATTTTAATAAGTATAAATTGATAGTTTTAGGTGGTTTCATTTTTTATCAATGACTTTTCGACAGGCACATTTTCGACTGTGAATTTTCCAATCACTGCATTGCTCATGTTCATTTTTAAGACAAACGATGAAGACGGTCATCTTGACCAGAGATAAGCCATTAGTATTAGAGATACTATGTTTGGTCGTAGATCTTGACAGTCTGTCCGATGATACTCGATATATACTTAAATTTGTATACATGGATACAAGGCAAGGGAATTCATAATGAACTAAACAATTAGGTTTGCAGTGTTTCGTTTCAGTGATGCACATATTTATATTTCCATGGGAAAATATTTTATTGAATATATACAAAAAATTCACAATCAAATAAAAAATGTAACAACTAATATATGAGACTCCGTTACTTTGTTGTCAACAACTGGTAAAAGTTCTGAGAAGTTTTGCATGAATTAGCAAGAAATATGGTTTGAAAAGATAACAAAATGTCCATAGAAACATGAGCAAAATGTAAATATAAGCACACGGAATTGTTGCGAACTTTGATAACGTTCTAGTTTCGTTATCCTTCTCGTTATGTAATCGCAGCTACTAATCTTGTAAAAAAACAAATCTTGTAAATGGGAAGTAGGCCATGGAAATCAAAATTTCTGGAAATGCCTGTAAAACACATGTAATTTATTTTCCAAGCATTTTGCATAAACTCCTTATTTGATTTGGAGGATTTTTTTCATTCAAGTCTTTTCAATCTCACATAAACGAAGCAAACAACGACCAATATTTATTATTCAATATTTTTTTAACTTGGTTCCCTCCTTCCCAATTTTGAAACTATACGTGTGCCATAAAATCAGAAAATGGCTAGTAAACCATCTTCACGCTCAAGGATCCCTGTGATCCGTACATCTCCACCCGTGGCTTTGCAAACTTCTGCAACCAACAGCTCAAAAGCGAAGGCTCCATCAACCTACACTGGAAAATCTCTTTCTCGAGCACCACCGTTACGAAATACTCCCGTTTCAACAGGTCGAATATCAACGCGACCAGTAGCGGTTCCATTACCTAAAAAACCAGCGTCTCCACAACTTCAAAAGCCGGCTCCTGTATCAATACCAAAGAAAAGTAGGACAGAAGCAATACAGCCGACTGCACCGAAATGTTTAGTAAAGCGCCCACCCGGAACAAGACTATGCGACGGAAATACCGCAGCCACCGTAACTGTAAACTTGCGTAATGATTCACTTCTGACTGGATGTACATCTTCCTTTGTCGATAACACCAAGGATTCCATAAATGTTCCGAAAACAAACGAAACCATTACGAACGATGAGGTGAACAACGCACTTGTGGGACTGATAATGCCTTCATCTGATCACAGTTTGAGTAAATGCTATCAGCTAACTTCAACTGTTGAGGATGAAACTGCAAAATGTATTGCTATGCGCGAATCCCAAAAGAAAACTACAGGAAAACATGTGACCATCAATGATGACTTGTTCGTTACATCTACCAGTGAAAACGACACGACACTAAAATCAGTCGAACCGCCTCATGGAGTATCAACTCATCCTGTGACTCCACATCTTGATGCTTCTGACACATTTTTTCAGGGCTATACGAGCATGGATGTCGTGTCGGCATCATCCATAGCAGCGCAGAACATGCGGCATCATGCAGAAACGCTTTTTATTGAATATGCTGAGACTGCAGGAAAACAAGCAGCAGTACTCAAAATGGACTGTGATGAAATAGCGGATCAGGCACTGCTTTACATGCAGAAAAAATTTAGTGCAAAAAATGAAGCCGGGGAGGGGACAAACAACCAATTTATGGACAATGACCAGTTTAATGACATGGAAGCTGGACCTATGATAAACTGTCCTGAAAAGCATGAAAGGTTTCAAATTTGGGGGGAAACAATTTTGCCAGCGAATGACAAGCATACAACTTTAGCATTTGTGGCGGAGTCCATTAATGAAGCACATTTAACCCAGGAAATAGATGATATGCAGTTTCAGTTCAGAGGAAATGTAGTACATTCTCCTTGTCATCAAGCTCGCCACGAATTACCTCAGAGTATCCAGATGAAATACGCAGAATCAAACAACGAAATCCAAAAGTCTGCTAATGTGCTACAAGAGACAAAAAAAACGGTTTATCCCGAAGCTGAACCATCGCCTGTTGTTTCCATAAACAAAAGTATTAACCATGATTATAATTATAACGAGCGGCTTGACGTTGTCTCAAACCACAAAGATGGTGGAATTTTGAAACAAATGTCAGGTGTACGAGGAATCCCAGTTTCCGAGTTGGAGTCCATGGTCCTTCCTGAGTCATATCAAGAAGTACCCAGTTATGCACAACTGTTTTGTAACAAATTATATAAGATTGAAACAAAGGAAGGTTTGAATCAGCACGACCAAAGTGACTTCAGTCAACACCACCGCCAAAATGCGAAAAACAACACCAATTGGCAATACATTTCAAATGTAGATGGGACCGACGAAGATGTAGTTCAGGTTGTAACTTACAGTGAGAATGAAGAAGACGCCGAAATAGAAGAAGCTAGGGAGTTATTAATGGCCAATCTAGGTAAATTCCACAAGAGCAAGAACAACTCCATCTCGTCAGCCAATACCAAAAAGCCAAAAACTATATTTTCTGTTGACACCCCTTTGACTAACGTTCAAGTTGAAAGTGGTCCAGGGGAAAATGGAGACGGCCGTGGAGTGTGCCCATTATCAATTAATGAAAAGTTTGGGGGTGCCAAGAAAGAGGTCCGGATAACTGATGGAGATGGCATTAGTAATTTGTCTCGGTTTGATATCAGAACAAGTCCATCAAATTTTAAACTGGATAGAGGCGACTCTGTCCAAAGGCTACGTGATAGCAAAATTGAAGGTGGGTACCTAAACGTACTAAATGATACCATAAATGGAATTGTAGACAATTTGTATCAAACAGCTACAGAAGAAGTAGTGACGCCTGACCATTCAGCCGGTGACCTCGTTCCAGGATCAGAAAATTATTTGAAGAGCAATGATGCAATGAAGTCAAAACATGTCACACACTGTATCAATGAAAACGAATGCCGAGCCGTTATTCCGAAAAATTTGATTTTGGAGAGATACTGTAACGCACACTTCAATGGATTTCGTACATTGTTTCCAATTTATAACCCTACTTCCTCTTGCTATGCATTCAAGGTGAAAAATTGTCAATATTTCAGTGAGAAAAATGTCATAATACATAACGTGTTGAAACGTATAGTCTACGTTATTTTCTACAATTCTGGAAACATTATAGGTATGTCTCTGCCGATATCCAGTATCCGGTATTACTGCGTCCCCCAGCATTGGTTTCCTCAGACCGGAAAGTAGCTGTTTCGTTGAATTAAGCGCAAACAGGACTGCCATTAACCACACGGACGCTGCATTTAAAAATGCGATCGAAATAAATATTTTCCCTATTAATTGTATGAATAATGAGCCGGAAGAACTCAACACACGCTACCAGGTAAAATATTTTTAAGCATTTCATTTCTTTAACAGTAAACCGAGTGTTAAGCCGATTTTCATAGAATTATGTTTTTCTCAAGATGTTATCATCGCAGTGTCCTGCTCTAATCCTCACGCAGACGGTTGAAAGAGTAATCTTATGGGATAATGGGAATATTAAAGATAATTTGGATCTCATCAACTCTATCGACGATAAGGATGAGCAACAACGAGTGAAAAGTGAGCTGCATTTAAATGGGCGTGGTTCTCGAGATATTAGGACCAGAAAATCATCCTACAGCCTTCTGAAGAGGATGACAAGACAGATTCTTGATACGAATTCACATTTGAACGAAATGTTCCTTGAAATTGGGTTCTTCAAAAAATGTTTAACTACCGCACTCATCTTGTATATTCTATTCATCACAGCTTCCTCCTATTTTAGTATTAAATCACCACCACCACCACCCAAAGAAGAATTCTCAATATACAAGTACATATTTGGAGGCTGATATGGAAGTAACCGAACGCTAAAATAGAGAAATGAATATTACCAGCGCTATTCCTTGTCTGTTATACATACGAACGAAACAATTACTCTTTGGTGAAACCTGAAAAATAAATATGAAACGCAGCATTTACTGTTGATCTTTAATTTATTTTATTATATTGAAATTTTTGTTAATTGTTCGTCAACCGTCATTCAGCCGTTAATAATCCGCATCATTACTTGCCATAATTTTTGTATTGGAATGCCTGAAATGCGTTAATAATAATGCGGTTAAATAAATTAAGTTGATTTTTTTGCAGATTGCAAGGGTAGAGCGCAGTGCACGTGAAGAAAACTAGCACAGAATTTATTTACAACACATTCACGTTGCTGGCCATATGTTGTTACATACACGGCCAACATATATGTGTTTGTATGTTCATGTTGTACTCTTGATAATAGTCCTTGACCCCGAAAATGTAAAACGTCACGGCATTTTGACATGGGAAAAATTCGAGAGAATAGTGACGGTATGCATCTATAGTTATGGACAAGCAATATGGATGACTTCTTTTTACATGCCCATGGGTAAATTGCGTCAGAATAAAGCTCATAAAATGTCAGTCGACATTTGACATAATTATAATCAGTCTCTATTTAACAATTATTGTAAATGTATAAGTAACCTTTGAAGTTTTTATTTATAATATTTGTACCTATACAATCCGGAAGCTTTGCAGTTTCTGAGATTCTAGATAACAATGAAAACAATTAATTTACTGGAATATATTATCGGATACATGCATATTACAATTACAAATTGGACATGAAAGTCTTATACGCAGGGTTTGATGCATAAACTTTTATTAACCTGATTTTAGTTTAACACATTAGGTATATGGTATATTACATCCATGAATTATTTAGGCATTATTTAGGCATATTAAAAGTAACAGAAAATTCATTTGCTCTACTAAAATTAACTCCCAAGACTGTAGTAATATTTACGTTACTTGTTATTACGATAGCTCTTCGCAAATGTTTTAAAATAAATATCAGATTGTAAGAACAGACAGACACACTTGACATTCAACACTCAGGGTACAACACACATTATATGGAGGTAGTTGATGTTGCGAAGATAATTCCAACTGGATTTTAAAAAAAAACGCTTGCACACGTACCTACAAATTACGGGTCGATAGTTGTATTATTTTGCAGTCTTTGTTTGTCTTCCAGGATAAGCTTTAGAGTCCGAGTCATTTCAGGATGAAAAATATTTTATATTGATACCACTTTTCTCAAAGGTGCGTCTAAATATTCAACTAAAGCTTTGGATTTCGCTTCCAGCAAACCTAGTCCTGTATCAGGTTTGGCATATAGGCACAACAACAAATTAGCAACTTGGGTAATAGCGACTCTTCCTTCCTGGAATAAAACAAAGTCGGATATTAAAAGATAAAAATACCATTAATTTTTTATAGTTGTTCCCTTCCTAGGAGGGCGTACGCTAGTTATGATAGATGGAAGATTTATAAGATAGTATGATTACCATGCAATCTAAAAGAACCAACTCCAATTTATCATCATTTAATGCGTTTCTCCCACTTTTTTCGTAGCAGGTCCAAATGTTACTTGCGATTGCCGCAGTGACACGAGCATCTTTGTCGCCGTATCCTGAGTAGGCCAAAAGGCTCCCTTCTCTATTCAGTAACCTTTAGACAACGACACATTGACATATTTAGCATATACGTTGTAGGAACAGGCTAAAATTTGTGACAAATAGACTTACAGGGTACTCTCCACACCGGCAGTGTTCGCCTCACTAAGAACTTTTGTCAACGCTTTAGGCTTTAACATGATTCGTCCAATGAACAGCAGTTAGTTCAGTTTTGAAAAAGAATGATGGAATCCTTTTGGAACCGGATTTGTACTACAAAGATACTCCCACTAAATGTTAAAGGTTCTGTCTATACAGCCTGTATTTGATGTGTTTTGTAAATTCCTGTCGCGTTCTTTATATCTTAATATCTTGCGTTGTTTATGTGTGATATTTTAACCAATGTAGACAGTGTTGCAGTACAGGTTTCCTATTTTCAATTATTATAATGATTGAAAATAATCGATAAGCAATGAATGAAGTAAATTGTGTTTATGCGTATTTATAAATGACTACCAAGGAGTACAATGACATGATCATGATACATACATGATGAATGCATCACATGCACGGAGGCGGAATGAAGAGTACTGTATGTCTGTATGTAGCTGTAGCTCTAGCAGCATGTACCCCAATTTCCAATACAATGAGACTCGACTCACAGTAACTGTGACTGTGACCAACAGCTATCAGCTGAAAGAGCAGTTGTGTTGTGAATAAAAGTAAAGGATTTGTAAACCTATTTAACTGAGGCAGTATGCTCTAAACATCACTTTTTTTAAAAAATTAGTTCGAGATTGATACAGATTCAACAGCTAGTACAGGATTACTGTATAGAAAAGGTGCGTGGGTGTGAAATGTGACGAGTACAGGACTGAAAGGCCAGTGCAGTGCTCTCCTTCAGACAAACTGTAAACTGTTGGCTACTGTTGACTGTGAAAAGAAAAATGTAAATACGTTTGGTCAAAGGCCAAGACGTTGATTTAAATATTAATGTTTCTTGTTCCTGTTCCTGACAACACTGTTGACCAAACTTGAAGTTTGTTCATCCAATGGTCTGCTGTCTGTATAATGGAAACATTATAGTAATAAAAACTTTTTAACATGAGGAAAGCATAAAAGGAATTGAACAATTTATAGGAGTAGAATCGGACTAAAGCTCTTTAAAACACATATTTATCTTGTTGAGCTTCGTGTCATAAACCCTTTTCAAAAACTATGGGCTTTGCTTCATGAAAAAGATTTATTTTTAATCCTCGTGTCGGTCGATGGTCATGGCATACGAAATTATTTATGTGAAAATAAAAGAATTCTATTGAATTGAAATTTCTTCATATATACAAACTTAATAATTGCTGTGACCATTTTGTGCTAAACCATGTCAAAATACTTCCCACCAGTAATACTTATACTGCTAAGTATTTTGAGCGTGTCACTCGAGCAGAATTCTGCGACTTCAATGAAAGATAGGATAATCTCAACAACCTCAAACAGTAGTGCAAACTTATCACATACTTCCGGTATTGGTGGAACCGGAAGTGGGCACTCTACTATTAATAGCGATAACGAACCCTTTGATCCACTTGGTCCCAAAGTCAAATGTGATTATTTGCCACTGGACTTTTTAGAATGTGACAAACTGGTGGATCACAACGGTAATACTACTGCTAGAGACAAAATAGGGTATGGGTGCGTCCAGGTAATGAGTCATTAAGAATACTCTTGTATATTTACAAGAACAAGGTAATTTGGGTGTTGTAAGTGGTTGATGTGATGAGCTCTATTTATTCCTTCATTGTTGCAGTGGGGCGGCGAGTGGTTCGAACAGGTTGAACACACCGCAAGGCAGTGTAAACCACTAGATGGCATCGAATGTTATAGTTCCAAAGGCGAAAGAAAGTTCTTACGATACGGATTTCCTTGTGTTAAATATTCTGGTCATTATTTCCTTTCAACCCTCTTGTTCAGTATATTTCTAGGATTTTTGGGAATTGACAGATTTTGTTTGGGGCATACAGGAACAGGTAAACAAATGGTCGAAAACTGTTTGTAACATAACTTCCGTATCGAGTGAAGTGTAATTAATGACATGTTCTTTTTCTTAATCAGGCGTCGGGAAATTACTTACTTTGGGTGGTGCCGGAATTTGGTGGATTATAGATATAATTCTTCTCATCACAGGGAATTTAATGCCTGCAGATGGAAGCAACTGGCATCCGTATGTTTGAAACATCATTTGGATCGAGAGACGAATACATTATTCAAAGATATCGTTTTACTAGTATATTAAGCGTTTTTGATTACAAAAGACTGAAGATAATTTAAAGTAATCTAATTATTGTCGAAAACTTCAATAACTATATATATTGTGTCAAGTAAATTAAATGTCCCCACCAAGAGAAGTGATATGTTAGGATAGTAAAATATCATTTTTGTTTCCCCACCCGACCAATAAAACTATTTAACGACATGTGTAAAAATGTTGATTTTTGTTTTCCTCTGTGTAGTACATGAATTATTTTATTTATTTCGTTCATTGCTTTCGCGCAATTAAACCATTTTAAATCTGTTAATACAATATGATTTCCGACAATCATACGAATTTTGATGTTGATGAATTTTTCTCTTATACTATGGGTTTAGTTGCTGTAAAGATTCCCCAGGCCTGATCTTTCGAAGTGCAACGCTCAATCTTAGCCTTCCATCCATCAAGGATATAATTAAAATCAACTTCTGTAAATTGCTGCAAAAATTCTTGCTTTTTCTCAGCAAACTGCTTGGATTCAGTATGCAAAATGTCAATGAACTGATTAGTTCGATCTTCAGCCACAACATCTTCAAAACCAACCTAACAACGTTTAAAAAATTCAAAGAACATAATTTATCACAGTTGATGCATTACAATTTGTAGAACGACTATATTAGTCAAAGAGATTTTATAGTTGTTCCAAGATATTAGTATCATCACGCGTTTCCGTTTTGTTTTGTAATGGAGAATGGAGCTAACCTTCTCTAACGTATGACCGTATTCACATGCAGTCAACAGATGATAACCTCTTTGTCGCACATACTTAACAAAGTCCTGTGAATAATCATCTTTGTCCCCACGGCAATAATCAGTTATCATCAGCTTCCCACCCGGTTTTAGCCAGTCCTATATGATAATAATAATGATATATAACACAAAAATACAGGACATGAAATGGGCGCCAATGTAGGGTGGCATGACATGACGCATTACACATACTTGGTTTGGCACAAAAATAAATAACGAGAGAGACGTACGTAAAACTTCGTAAAGAGAGATTCCTTATCGTGTATGTGAAGAATGGTATCTCGACTGTAAATAACATCGAATGAGCAGTTCTCAAACTCCTGTTTTGTGATGTCACTCATTTCAAAGCTCACCTGCCATTCAATACAATTATACATGAATTTGAGCAATGAACTCTACAACAGTATATTTTTATGATTGCTATGATGCAGTTATGATTTATCTTCTTACCACTTTCCTCACGCTCTCTTCCATTTCCGACTGGTACTTTACTGCCATTGAAATCATATTTGAAGAGAGGTCAACCCCGTGAACACGGGATCCAAACTCTCGAGCCATATGAAAAGCTGACCCACCGATACCACAGCCAACATCCAAAACTTTGGTGTTTTCGTTCAGAGGCAACAGCTTTACGAAGTTTTCAGTTGTCTTATGACCTCCCGTTGACACGTACGTTTTTCCAAATATGAATTCATACCGACGAATTCCTTCTTCAGTGTATTGCTGCCCGTCTAAAAAGGCCTAAAAATGTAACTTGATTAATATATAAACTATACCTTTAGGGTAGTTATAATTTAAAAAAGAGTTGTATAAAAGACCTGAAAGGACTCGTACGAATCATCAGCATGCGGCATTTTCCTAAGCACAAACCCGAGTTGAAACGGATTTCCGTAATGCTAAAAAATGGAATCGATTTTATTTAGCTAATAAATATATATACTTCTGTAAAAAAATCAAGTATAAAATGTTTGTCAGGGTTTTTTGATGTCTTTGCACCATCTGTACGAATCACCAATTAATCAGACTGAACATGAAACTTATACCCGTGTAAAAACTTTTATATAATCATAAATCATAAAATGCCTTGATCATGCCATAATGTGAATAGGTATCTCTTAAACACGAGTTTGTGTGAAGGTTGAATAGGACAAAACGCAACCTGCATCACGCCATACATGTATTCATTAACTAGCCTGCGGAACTGGTAAAAGTTAAGTTACATAACAAAGAATAAAAGTACAAGTAGATGCGATAGGAGTATGCAAAGCAAAACATAGTATCCAGTTTTCACTTCTGTATTATGCCGCAAATTGCTAAATATATTCAATGAGAATTAGAGTTATATAAACCAGCAACGTGGACTGCTGCAAAAAATAGGAAGGCAAACCAGAAATTATCTTGCTCAACACTTTGTAATAAAAAGATCTGCTCTGGAAAATTGTTTAAATGAAAATAGAATTCATAAATACACTACACATACTAACCATATTACACATAAGAAAATATTATACATAAGCAATTAATCCTGAAGAACCGGTTCGGTTTTCTGTCATGATGAAATGAACTGTCTGTGCAAGGTCTCTCACTAATAATGAAGTTAGTTATACTTAAGTTTATACCAGCTGCCACGCTTCTATAGGTATATTACAATTTGCAATACCTAATAATATACCAGGAATACTATGCAAATGTTGTAGTTGATGTTCATGTGTAGGGTCAGGAAACGCGGACACAGAATATTCCAGATTTTGTAGCTTTAGGATTATATGTAATTTTAATAGATGCGTATATAAGGTAATTTAAAAAAAATTAATCCAACGATGGTTACAATTTAAAAAAAAATGTATGATATTGTCTTACTCACAAATGAATAAGCTGCAAGATTTTGACGGAATTAGCTGACAACTGAGTAAACCACAACAAAAGAAACGGACACGTAACAGCATGCAAAATAACTACAGCTGAATCCACGAGAAGTCGGCATATAACTTATCCGCTCACCCGTTATAAATATCGACCAATAACAAAACACTAACGTTATATATCGACGCAATATTTAGTACAAAAATAGTCTGTCCGTGATATGTACATTCGGATTTTTTTTTACCATCCATTCACTGGATAGCAATAGCAAAGTAAGCAATATATGTGTCATATGAACATGAACACTTGCCGCATTCAAATGTCAGGCAAGCCAACTGATCAATAATAGCTGTCATTTTTATTATAACGCTTAAATCCAGAGAGTGCTAATGATTAGATTATTTGGAGGAGTACCATACTTTCACACACTGCACCCTGCCCTGCACCAAAAACTCCGATACAGCTCATTACTCTGCTTCTGCTCCTTGGTTTAATTTCTAAACAAATGCAAACTGTATCAATTTCAGTGTGTTTAAGCTAATATTCACATCATGTCAGGAATCGTAGGCATCATAAATATCGGGATAGAGAAGTGCTATTGTACATATGTGACAACATTTTTATTGCTACAAAACCAATTTACATGCCACGCCAATAGGCTGAATGCTATGGTGTTATGTACCTGCCCTACGGAATTTATCTGACCGGTCATTCTCAATTACTACCTACGTCCCATTACCAACATGAGTTCAGTTAATCACTTTCTCAAATATTTGTATTATCTTTTTAATCCAATAAGTAGAAAGTATTAGAACAAAATGCCTGTATCTAAAGAATACTGCTACACCAGTAATGCTGGCACGGCATTGTCGACAATGGTTCATGTTTCAACAGAATATGTTTTTGTTTTATAACTNAACAAAATGCCTGTATCTAAAGAATACTGCTACACCAGTAATGCTGGCACGGCATTGTCGACAATGGTTCATGTTTCAACAGAATATGTTTTTGTTTTATAACTAACTATATATATATATATATATATATATATATATATATATATATATATTTGCTCTGGGAATTTAATTTATGACATAATACTTATGGAGGCAAATCCAGAGCCCAAAACAACTTTTAATGCTAGTTCACTTTTGTATCAAGTGTAAACTATCATGTAGTTAGTAGTTAACGTTAATGCACGTATTATATGCTGTCTACTCTTTTATCATACGGGTATTACTTCTGGTCAAAAATTACATAAAGCCATTAGATGTGCGATGACTCATCATTAATGAGTTGTTGACAAATTTATGGTCAGATCGGACGAGTTTACATCTTCCGATCATTATTTTTTATACATAATTATGCAACATTGTAGGTCAAGTTGGCAATTTGATAATATTATTTTGTATCTTTGGTAAGTTATGCACAGGAGTTTCATTTTGCCCCAAAGCTATAGCGTAAACTCGCGTTAGCATTATAATTCCTCCATTTCATTGTCACAATGCCACCTCCCGTTGTCTTGCATTTACATTGTATAGTAGGAAAAGTTTTATGTAACAATAAACCAGTTTCGAATTTTAATATTTTTTTTACCCTAGATGAATACTTTTTCGAACTGTACGCCATGAATCAATAGAGCGTGTTATGTTATTATGAAAATGTTAAAAATACATTATTGTAAACTCTCTCGGATGTAAGGAGTATTTCACATCCACTGTCTCATTTGATGCAATATACACTAAGAGTTGTCCCCTTTGGCAGTAAATTTCCACTTATCGTTCGTAATTTTACAGATATTATGAAGAAAATCCATTTTCCCTTTCTTTACTTACCTTGATGTATGCTTCTATTGACAAGGCTTTTTCACAAACAAATGAATATTCCTTTCCCTTATGATTTCGATATATACTGCCTCGGAAAAGTTTAAAGTATTCAAGAGGGGATCTGTAATAGGTTGGGTTAGTGGTACGTTTCACGTCGCCTGGAATTACAAACATTACGTTTAAAAGGTAACCTTTAATGTAATGTAAATAAATAGGAAAAGGCCGTACTCTTTCCATGCTTCACATAGTACATGCTATTGTCTATTCCCTTACCTGATGGTCCAAAGGAATGAAAATAAAACAAAAAATAATCGATGACCATGCTGCAGTAAAACCTTTGTTAGTGAAAGAGCGCTAGGGTCTAATGTTGAGTTAATTTTACAGAAGTAGCTGTACGCAACTTGTAAATTATTAATTATTTACCTGTTTTCATGTAATTCCAACTCTGTCACGTCAGCAGCCATAAAGTCGACATGTGAGTTGTGACCATTTACCTCCCTATTTTTCTCCACATAGCTTTCCATAAAATCCACTGCTGTAACCTTCCTCGCACGTTCAGCCAGCTCTGTTGTAAACCGTCTGTAAGTAAATAACGGACACGACATATCAATGTATGACTTGAATATTTAAAAGATTAGAATGATTCCAAGATTGCGTTTCAATTAACCTACCCTATTCCACAGCCCAGTTCCAAAACACGCTTGTTGTGCAGACTTGGAGCAATGTTAAGGACTTGCATTCGATCCTCTCCCTCAAGTTCGTCATTAGCAGCGGAGCACAACATCATGGATTCTGGCGAGGGTTCGTATTGTGACCAATACTGTTTCATTTTCCCTCTAATGTCAGCACTGCCACCAATGTCACCCGACATTTCGGAGATTGACATTTATAACGTCAATAAGAAATGAGTGAAGGATCGTTCCAAATGTCTGATTATACTTTTTCTATGCTTTTCTTAGAGTTCAGACTATTTTTTTCAGACTGAATGTCATACGATTTTTAGTTTGTTGAAGATCTTAAACTGTGAGTGATTTTAAAAACGTACAAAATAGTTATTCTTCGAGGAAATATACTTTTCCTTTTTTTCTAATGAGAAGTACGGAAGACGAAAAGCACAAAAACGCACAAATGTCTACAAAGTCTACGTTTAAACTGAATGCAAAATGACGATTAGCTTGCTTTTATGTCATTCCATACGTCAACTGGTGGAAAAGGGAAATGAAACGAGCTACGAGAAAAACAGCAAGGTAGATATTAAGTATATTCAAAGCAAAGAAAGATGAATGCTTTGGCTTCGATTGCTAATACACAATATGGGCAACTTACGTTATGCACTTACGGACTTCGGATTAGAATTTTGACAAACGAATCAGATTCTTGTCTGCTATTGCATGAGCAGGAGCATGAATGATGCACGCAGTAGTATAAGAGTTATTGTTACTTTGTTACATACGTTTATTTTCAACTCTTAATACAATGGAATGTAATTTAATAAAATGTAACACGAGTAGGCATTCCCTGCCGCATTGGTTGTTCCATTACGAAGTTCAAGCACTTTCAATTTTTATATAGGAGCGGGTAATTAATTTGAATAACATTGATAATACAATAGAGATACACACTTACAAGGAGACTCAAAGGTCGCAACCACAATTATGTGCGATCTTACATGATGGCGAAGCCGCTTAACCTGCATGTTGTCTTTCTGTCTGTCTGTTTTATAGGGTCGATTTTATTTTTAGTACCATGATTTTATCAATTTATAGTTATGGATGGTTTAGCGCTCACCTCATCTCTATCTTCAAGATGCTGTCATGTTTTCTATATGATAACGAGAGGAATTACGGATTGGTTGACCCCTGTTACCGACCTCTACCTGCGACCACTAGCTATTTTAATACATATATCATAACATGATTATAGTATGAGCATAGCTCTTAATCGACCAATGAACTAGTTTCTGTTACATGACTCATGACACTAAATAATATAATTTTGGTGTCCCTCTAATACTACTAGCTACTTCGCTTCGTCACTTTCTTAAAGCATAAGAGATCTCTTAGCTAAAGAGATTTACTTCAATGTAGTATCAAAGTGCCTTCCTAATTTACGTTACTTACAAGAAACGACCATCAAGTTTTTCGCGCTTTTGCAGTGTTAGGGCCTAGTTCCACACAGACGCTTCTCGCGTAAAACATCGCGATGCTCGCGTAAAACATCGCGCTTCTTGATTCCACTGTTGAAGCGGCATGCAGCGGCAGCAAAAATTTTT
>JAHZNE010003021.1:0-17950 GCA_027744055.1 Callyntrura sp. NNG-2020
GACAAGATACTTAACAAAAGCATATCATAACGGCATTTAACACTTTACATTATCACATTATCGGATTTATCGGTATTAACGGTCATCGTTAGTAATAATAATATTGATACTTACGGTATACCTAAATTACCTAAATTTCAAATATCTATGTATATTTTGGAATGCGCAATAATGATTATCTTACATCACAAATTCGAAAATAAAAGGAATATGATTTTCTATATGATACAGGAACAATTAACCTGCTCTTAGAAACTCCATCTTTCTTTCCATCGATAATGTGAGTCCTGCCTTAGAATGATTTGTAAAGATACTTTAAAGTTTGTAAAATTGAAAGTCTTTAAACGCTAAAAGTATGCTACTTTTAAATTTACACGCATTTATACCTGCGAATAAAATTTGATTGACTAATAAACAGTTCACACAAACTTCACCAAGGCTTGCACACGACACACGACTGAGTCCATTCATACAGTTGTTGAGTATTGTTATCTGCAAAGTATTCTAATCCTACGCTACCTGATTCTTGTAATACTTTGTTTTACTTCGTCTGTGTGTATAATGTATTCAGGGGCTCGGCGTTTTCGTTTTTATCTGCAGAATTAGTAAATACAATGGATAACTAGTTGAAGTTTGCCAGAGCTTTATTACACATTTTTTTGGTAGCGCCCACTACCTAAATAACTCCAGTCAATGGCTACCTTCCTGTTAAATCCTAAACGCTTCTTTTTAACCATACCCCGATACCTCAATGGGTGCATCATTCGGCACGCATTCAAAAACATAATCTTAATTACTATAAAGGATATAAATATTCGAAATCATTTCAACGAGAAAATAATATAGGTAATTAGAAAAAGAGAGAAAAGAGGAAAGAGAAGGTATAGAACAATTATCCTCAACGGTTTTTTATACTCTAAATGACTGGATAGATTATATTCTACCTCATTTCGGTCTGAACCCCGCTGAAATTAAATCTGTTTCTGGCAAGCACTCCCGCTGCGTATGTGATATCCGTCATCAACAAGGCGGTTACGTACAAATGGTATCCTTGCCATAAGTAATTCATGAAAAAGGAGAAGAACAATGACCCAATTATTTTCCGTGGTCGATCCGGTATAAACCAGCCATAAAAGAACATCCAGACATGGAGCGCGGTGAAAATCAACAACATTGTTAGCTGATATATAAACCAGTATCGAAGCTTTTGGTAATGATGCTACAAATACAAAAATAGATTTTAAATTATTTATACCAACATTTTTACTAAATTATTGAGCAGACCTCACTGCATGAAATTAAACCATGAAGTTTTAAAACACAGGGATAAAATCGGAGTGTGCAGACTTACTTGCTTGGCGCCACGGAACAATACGATGGAAAACCCCAGTGACAACAGGAAAAGGAACATAATGAGAAATAGTAGTCCACGTTGTTGCCAATCTATAATTTTAACAAGTTAAAATTTAATACTTAAAATACCCATCCACCAACTTGTATAAAAAAAGAGCATTAAAATGAAAATATTAAGAAGTCTTAGAAAGGGTTCTATCTAATTTGGACCTTTGATGTTTTGAAATTCAATTGTGCAACGTACGTGGGGATTGTAAGAAAGTCGTCATGTCTTCATTATGTGAGTAATATTCGAGTAGCTCCTCCTGGTCACTGATTCGTAACAGGACGTACAGGTAGACAAAAACGCCAACTCCCAATACATTTTTAATCTGATTAAACCAATTTCTTATTATTTTTAAACGACTTTGCTAGATATCCTTCTTTGGCAGTAATAAGCCAGCACTAACTTTTATTTATTATATGCATTTAATATGTGTACAATGTAAATATTACGATTATCAACCATCAAATGCAGTCAAATGAAATACAACGCCATGTTGAATTTTTAAAAGCGCATGCATTGACCCGGTTATAATCACCAGCTACTTACGATGTCAAGGCCGGCAAAAAATCTGACCAAACTCTCTGGTGAAAGTCCACACGTAAATCTGGGTAAATCTGGTGGTCTCTGGCTCCACGGTAGGCCGGTACTGGTATCTGGAGGCATATAACTCCCGTGCCTCTCGCCACTGCGAAACTTGTACATGACGAAGTTAATTCCTCTAAACACTTTTTAAAATTTATTAGAAGACACCAGTGGTGAGTAAGGATTTATCCCTTGGTGTATAAACCAAAGTCGTCTAATTACCAGCAAATGGTTTCTTTTCTCAGCGTCAGTCACCAAAACTGCACCGAGACAAAGTCTTGACTGAAAGAACCCCTTTCAAAATGAAGTAGTACCAACGGTGTCTATGGTGGGAGAATTGGACATCTCTTCCTCATACGTGAACTGGACTTGTACATTCAGAGAAACTCACCATATACACTTAACACACACACCGGTAAATTTTGAGACAGCCGCAAATCAAGTTTACTTAAAAATAATAATTTAAATATGTCGATAGAAAAATAAGAAAAACTCGAGAACATGTCAAACTTGTAGCTTAAAAAATATATTAAAAAAACTATCAACTGATCCTGATTGGATGTCTCTTCAATACTTAACGTTTAACTGTCACAGCACAAATGAAGCTTTCTCATTTCATTCACAACAAACAACGGCACAAAATTGAGGCTGGAGAAACACGACGAATAATAATGAGGCGAAGCATGTAATGACCGTTATTTCTGGAATCGATCCATATTTCTATACAATCCTCACTTTCCTCACATATAGCACCGCTATATAGTAGCTACACACACTCACAAACCTAGCATGTAAGCTATTAATGGTTAGAATGAAGAAGGAAAAAGGTGGTCGGTTATTGACGCAATAAAATTTTCAATCATCCTCACATATCCCACCTTTTCCTCACTTTAGCTGAACTGCCACCAAACCATCATAACAGCTTTCTTCACAACATAATAATAAATGGCAAACACAGACACACGGTTTTATTTGATGGAATGGAATGGAACCGATAAACAAGCATAAAATATGTTTCGCAAATGTCCGTGCATATATGTATATATATGTTAGTTTATTATCGGGAAAGAACGTTTTGTCGCCTGTTTTCTTCTCTCTCTCTCTCTGCTAGGCTTTAATGCATGATTTATGCATTAAGTTCATCATCGTCACCATCAACTCGGAAGCAAACAATAATACACCTAAAATGTACTATTATTATATTGCGATTGTGTCTCTCCTCCATTCGATGGCCAACTAACAGTCACAGTCAGTATTCTCAGTCTCTTATTTTCGCTACTTATTTATTTACTTACTTACTAGATGACTTTATCTTATAAATTTCTCTGGAACAAACGATACAGCCGCAGCCGTTTTTCGAAGCAACTACACCTTGGCTAAAAATTTTCCTGGTAACGTATCGATATTTAGGTTATCAAATTCTTCGTGTATTTGCCCGTGGTGATTCCGATCCCAATGCCAGTTCTGTTGTTTGTAATGTATTATGTTCTTCTACCGTACACGATTAAATTTTCGTCTTTCGAGATTCCAATGTCTTTCGAAAGAAAATATGTTATGTATGTATATATTCAAGGAGACATAAAGCCTGCCTTAGCCTCAACACAGTACTGTTCTTAGCTAGTAACTGCAAAAATTGTTTTTACTATTGTTATATTGTAGAAGATTTTTTGGACATCAAGTACCTATTACTGACATTTGTTCAGCAGCCTTATCGATTCTGGTTAATCCAATGCTGCTGCTGGTGACGAGTATTAACGCAGTAATTCAGCTCACATAGTTTCTGCTTTTCTGCTTATCACTTCCTAATTCCTAAAATTTCGTTTTACTTCTTCCATCTTACCAAAATGTATACTTCAAAGCACGTCGTAAATACATTCCCAATTATACGGTTTGTTTATAGTTTGTCGTCACTGTTTAACTGTGACTATCCAATTCACTCTTTCACTTTTCAATCAATGATTGCATGGACACAACATGATTTTCTGATTGAATGAAATAATACGTGTGTAAGCAAATAAATTTTACCACAAAAGTTTTGATCGGGCAAGATTAGCTATGTAACAAGATGAGACATTCGTCTCATAATAATATGATGCTTGCTTTTGCTTCCTTAAAGAATGCAAGTTTCGGAGTCTACTTGTTTATGTAGGTTTACAAGAACCGAGTGGCGAGAAAAAAACCACTCATAATAAAAGCTACCATGGGTTATATCGACGATATAAATAAGCAAGTACTTTTGTATACTACATACTATATAAGGTTCCTACCATTTGGTAGTAGATACCTTAGAGAGGAGCACAAACCACTTAATGTTGCACTTACTTAATTGGAATCCAAAGTGGAAACTTCCGCAGGAATCCCACGTCGCACGCTGATACGGTGATCAAGCTTTCACAAGAACTAATTCGTCTAGATGAAAATACAAGTATTTATAGTACGTTCCCCATCGCATGCAACATTGATACAAAAAAGCGGACGCTCAATTCTTCTTTCGAGTATTGATAGGGCAAACCAATGCTTGGTAGAGAAAATCATTTTAGCGGTTCTTTCCAAACACAGGAGGAAAAATACAAGGGACATATTATATGTTAGTAGGCATTTTACTTTGTACTAGGCCGTCTTTAGCTGTTACATTGAACGTTACTAGCTTTGGCATTGGAGAAAGTAAACGAGAAATTGCAACACGCAACGAAAGACAATAGATCTACTAGAATAGTTCCACCTTTCCATTTACCTTCACACACGGCACACACTCATTCCTGTATCCTCCTCTGTGTGTAGCGTTTTTCGCTGGCGATTCTTTCCATTTCCTCGTCTTCTCCACTCCAACCAAATTACGGACGACGACGACACGTCAATGTTACTGAGTGAGTAAGCCAGTGGAGCGAATGAAGACCCACCCGAATTTGTTATTTTTTTTTAGCCGAATGTAAGAATAACAGTGTGGAGGAGAAAAGCGGATGGGACGAAATTGGACAGTGAATTTGGTATTCAAAAATGAGTGATAATCGTATAGGTACTCACACATTTCAGAGGAGAGAGAGGGTACATAATGCATACATTCTACTTCATAAGTCGTCACCCTATATGAACACTTGACGTTTGCCATTTAAGTATATACACTGTAATTATTATTACAAAACTTAATTTCAACCTTTCTTCCTTGATATATAGTCATTTATTTATCATAACATATCAATACACGGGCTTCGGCTGTGTATGTATGTATAATTGATTTTAATGATCAGATATGTCGGAGTTGAGTGAATATCGGAACAGAGATAATGCTTGCTTTTAAGGTAACATAAGACTTTTCCTTTTCTGCTTATAAAGAATAAATGATTGCCACTTTTGACTGTATATAAACCGTAGGGTGTTATGTAATGCTTATTCTGGTTTCACATCAGTTACGCTTATGGTCAAGAGAAGTTCATGCGTGCATGATGATACCCAATAGTGGAAAACGGAGGCACATAAATATCAAAAAGGCATTATGGTTTCATCAAAATGACAAATGAGGGAGTACATGTTTACCTATACATAAGCCAAAAACCTCTATATGTGACCTTTCATTCAATGCTGTAAGTTTTTTTTGCAACCTTAAAAGTTTCATAATGCTAATTTGTGTGTCCTATTTGTTTTATTATTTTAATTTACCAATTCAGTAAGATTGGGTTTTTCAATTAAACTTTAATTTATTAATCGCTTTCTGACATTTCTGCTGTGTTCTGCTCTATCAAAAAGGTTGTTTTGTTGGCAGTTGGTTCACTCATATTGTTTCTACGTATCACACCTGCAGGTTTTCTTCAAAACGTATTATTTAAATGTAAATGGATGCCACCTAATGCAAATCTACTGACTGAACAAATAAGTATTTTACAGTGCTATAACATTCAGTTCAGTTGAGACTAGACATGTCTGAAGGAAAAATTCAGCTCACATCCAACTTCAATTTTCAGGGTATTGAAATGACATGAAACGCACCGAACCGCCTTAGACTTAAATCTCATCGCTACCGACCTCTTATTATATGCTTCGCTTAACTTTATTAATTATTGTTTAACGACACTAGAAGAATAAAGAAAGTTTCTAAACACAAAAACATTTGAATGGGAGGCAACTAAAACTACGCTTTTTATAACAAGTTCATGATACACTACGTAACATGCAGTGCAAGTAGGTAAACATCGCCAGTATGGTACGGTCTAAGGAATTATTCACCTTTAAGCTTGTAAGGTTTTTTTTCAAAATGCTAGCCCTGTCAATCATCCATGATGCAATGATAATGGGGATTAATTATCCAGGATGCAACCTTAATTATGGGGTAGAACGAACGACAACTTTCCGCTATTGATTTTCATAGAATACTTTATAAGAGATGGTGTCCACCTTTTGAGACTATCATTTGACATGGTGGTTTTATTGTCAAATGTGTCGAAACTCGAAATATCAGCAATTTAAGACGAATTGTTTGTTCATCACTCATCATCACTCAACATCAACATCATGTTAGAACATTGCAAGTAGCAACGTGCCGACAGACTGGGAGCGGGAGCCATTCAGAGTCGCAAAGCAGATATTATCCAAGGACTTTATTCGCCTACACACAAGGAAAAACTCGTGGTATCAGAAAAGACAAAAATCTCTTCTCACAAATCCAAAAGTATTCCCTCCAGTGGAGTCATAAGTAGGTGAAAGGTGGAATGGGATTAAGCTGAAGTGGTGGACATCTTTTTCTTGTTCCGAGCAATTTATTTTATAACGCAAGCGAATATATTTGTTGAAAACGGTAAAAAAAAATATATTACTGTCGCCAATCCAATTTACTTAACTGCCGCAATCAAAATAAAAGAGAAAATGGACAACGGCTATAATTATTGTATGTACATGCACATAACTCCCCTAGAAATTGCACCCTCCGGATGGTGTCTTTGTCCAGAGGTAAAAACCATGTAAAGTAGTGTGTGTGTGTGTTTGTTTGTCCCTGTCTAGAGTGCAGTGTACGTACACGCACAAAGTGGCTATTGAATAAATACACAAAAATAACGAGCTGGTGAGGCAGGCGATTGCACACGTTCCAACCTTTAACTTTAACTGCAAATCGAACATCTTGAGGGGAAACTCTCGTCTATGTCACTAAATTATTCAAATTGATAGGCTTCCTGCCAACCTTGTTCTCTCTGCTTTTGTGGGCTTTTTATTAAAAACGTACCTATATACACCCATACATACATGTATATGTCTGTTTCAAAGCACTTCATTGATGCAATGGAGAGAGACCCCTATTGAATAATGCAATGGCGGTATTACATGAAGTGTTTATGGAGATTTGGCTATATAAATGGGAATTGCTAATTCTGAATAATGGAGATTTTCTGTTGTTACAAAAATAGATGAGAAAATAACACCCTTCCAAGATAATTGAGGAGGGTACGTCCTAAAAGGAATACAACGATACATTATTTATTTCAGCAAATTAAAGTGCTCCTTATATTGACACTCCATATAGTGAATGTATAAGTAATAAGTATACAATTACGCTCTGTAACAACAAACTGCGTAACATGCTGTCTGGGGTTGTGTCGTTATAGGTAAACCGTTAAACGTACTGTTGAACTATTAAGGTAGAAAATCATTATGTGCGTCACATACTATTATAAAGAACCCGTTGCCTCATCCTTTCTGATCGCCTGATTAATCCAGATTTTTGTGAAATTGTACTTCACCTCCTCTTGCCCTGCCACTTGCGCTCGCTACCAATTACCAGGCAAAATGACTTGCATGTCGTCTTTTCCATTAGTAGGTTGCAATTTCACCAAACATTGGTTTCACCGTAAATTTATTTCTCGTTTGTGGTTTGGAACAGAAAAACACGGGGTGAGGTGAGGAGCAGCAAGGCGCACAATAAGCAACTGAAAACCGCCTTCAGTTGACAAAGGTAACCGGGGAGAAAGGGTTCTCATGTGATATTATGCAATGTTTAGACCAAAGGCAGAAAAATTGTGCGATTTCACTTTATATTGCAAGCTTAGAATAGATTAGTGAAACACCTTGAAACAGCTATGTAGGAATGAAGTAACAGCTTTTAGGAAAAATGCAAACCCTGTGAAAATTTCAGGTAAGGTATAATTATATACGGGGATGGCAGTTAGTGTACTCTCTTATCTCTTCAACGTCATTTCAAATGCATGCCATATGTATGTAGTTTTGTACTCGAGTTTATTTTTATCCTTTTCCCGTCTATGCCATGCACCTAATGAATAGCATGTGTGCAGAAGAATCCAATTAATGTTGCTATATAAAGGAAACATTCATAGATTGTGAAGGTAGTACCGTACACACTCTAGTATGGATGAGCTCATGAAACTTATTCGAATATGTTTATATGCTAAAGTGGATGGGTCAAATAAAATAGCAAAGGTTACTGGAAGCATTTTATGTAAAAAGTGTACATTTGGTTTCTGGATTTAATACATAATGTCTATACGATGTTATTGTTGCTTGCATTCTGTAGACTTTTTCTGACGGTTGGTGAGTAATGTTGTAATAACGCATAGGAGCATTTAGACTACCTATTACCTAACATACGAAAATATGTCACGTCATTTTGGGATCTAATAAATTATTCCAACCAGTTGTTCTGAAACATCCGTGTTGTCTTGCCTATTATGGAATTAAAAACCTTTTCATCAGGACACCCCTTCTTGGTTTATGTGGTAAACCATTTCATATAAAAATATATAATCTTCATTTGTCATTGTGGGTTCTTCCATAAAAAATAAACTCTTATTGGTTTTTTGTGAACAACGTGAAGTGAACAGCAAAATTATTGCAGATATAATTTGAAACTAACACTAAGAAGATTATAATGCAAGAAATGAAAGTGTTTTAAAGTATTTACATCTACACAAAATTCTTACCTGAGACACTATGGACATCGTTGCGGTACCTATTTTAATGCTATATAGAAATGTAAAGTATTATTGCAGTTCTCCAAAAACTTGTAGGCCGTTGTAAAGTTATATTTGAGTCGACAAACCGTTTTAAAAGTAGATTTAATTTCCAAAGTTTCTACTATCATTGCATGCATGCAACAAGGTACACACATTCATGGTCTTATCATTATGAAAATTACCAGTATTGTACAAATAGGCGTTATACCTACTATTATGATAAGCTAAAGCTTATACCTTGAATGAATGAAATCAAAAACAGAAAAAGTTGGGTGAGACAGTACGCTTTATATTTATTAGGTTGTTGGTGTTCACATTCTTGAGTTCTAGTCCTCACAGAACATACAATTTTTGTTACTGCTCAACTCTAAAACAGAAATATATGTAGTCTGCATACACTAAACTCCTTACTTTACACTTCACCGCCCAACCAAAACGATTAACAAAATACCGCATTTCTTATCGCTATTATAATTTTAAGCTCTTTATTACTTATCAGCTCCAACTAATTATATGCATTTTTACTCGTTCAAGTGTTAACAGTTTATACAGCTTGTGTGTGCGTCTCCGGCTTGTTTTGTCCTATCAGTTGAATGTAACATTTAGGGAAATGTAAACTCTACAAAAACAACTTCCGCTCCTGTATTTAGCAGCGTCCTTCCATAAAAACAACTTGACAATGATATATTATATTGAAATGAAATGTAATATATTATAGTATCAAGTACGAGAAAAAATTAATTTAACTCAAAGCTGTTTTGTTAGATCTAGATTTTTTAGGGATTTTTGAGCTTCAGTAGAACAGAATTATAGAACTTCAGTTGCCAAAAAGTTTTGAACATTGAAGTTGCTGCTCTATCAGATTCTATTTACGTAATACCTATTCTCATATACCTACGTACAAGATGACATTTCAAGACAAAAAGAGTCCTAGAACGTCGTAGGATATTGGTGTGATTCTTTTTAATTTTTGTGTGACTATAAAAATCAATAAATAGTCAGCTAAAAGGTTGTGCAGTCAGAAGAAATCCTTCATTCTAGTGCTGATTATAAAGAGTTGAAAAATAGTTGCTGAAAACCAACAAACTTCAGATATAATACTAATAGGTGCTTCATTTTAAAGTTCCAGATCGGCACAAAATGGGTTTTCTTAAGAAAATTAGCTTCGTCGTAATAATACTTTTGTTTTGTGTAAGTTTAAGCTGTCAGGCATATTATAGTCCCATAGGTGTCTCCGTTCTTATAAAAATTAGACATCCATTTAAGCTGGACTTTGGTGGCAGCGGCAGCGGCGTAAGTTTGTGTACTAATGTGTAAAGTAAATTCTATTTTGAATACACTTTTTCGCCATCTTAAGTAACACATCCGAATTGTTCTGCTTCTTATTTTTCCACAGAGTATTCAGGCATCTCCCACTACCGCCGTTGAGAGACCTTACGCCAAAATCATTGAAAAAGTTGCGTAAATCTTGGAGAAAATTTGGCCATGCATGAGATATCCATAATCCATAACCATAACTCATTCCTGAATAAGTTCAAAATAAATAAGCAATACTTTGCCCACTATATACTTAATCTACAAACGTACAAACCTGTTAGCTGGAAGAATCTAGTTCGGGTAAATAGTGCGCAAATTGCTGAAATGCAGCCGCTGATATGCAATGCGTAAATACTTCTTCGTATAAACATCGACACGACACCTTGTTTTTCCTGACCCCTCATGGACCACCCAAAGCATGGCAGTTACTATCTGCGCCATCAAACTCCAAAAATTGACAGTTCGTACTAGAGATATGAAGATTGTATCTAGAGGGAGAGATCAAAGTGTGCCGAAACATCGACCTAATAAATGTATACGTTTTAAAAAGTGTAATACTCAGAAAATGTTTAAAAAATTGTAATTATAAAACCATTTGAGTTTTGCATATCTGTACTATTGCTCCAAAATAAAATAGTTGCAACTGGAACAAAATATTATACGTAGCATTTAATTTATGTTATTTCATTTGTTTGGCCGAATGCGATTCGTATACCGTTACTTGATATACTATCTTTATGAATTTTATCCCGTGTGCCCTATAGGACCCTACCCCAAGTGTAATTTCTAAACAAACCTCCTTACCTGCTTTATCATCACGTTACAGTAACTGCGCTAATACTGAAAATAAATTGCAAAAGTAGAACGAATTCAATTTTTTACCAAAATGACAAACAAGCCGATCGGTAATATACGTAAAATTATGCATCGTTTGCGGAATTTTTGCTGCCAACACCCAGATGCGCCATTAAGGATGAATATCATTAAAAATAGGAAACATTTTAATACCAAGAAGAATTATGTAAAAGTGGAGCGATACAGCGAACAATTTGCAGCACGAGATATCTTGTTCAAATAAGTTATAAATTGCATACTTGTTATTATTGCTACATTGATCGGGATTCACATTTCACGTCTATAGTCTAAATAGGACAGATGATGGAAGTCATCATTGAACAACATGCAACAACAAGTAAATAAGGGTAGCAAAAGGATAGTTAATCGGATATGAAATTATATTACATGCATTACTTACAATTTAGATTTCACAAATCAAACGAAAATTATGAGTAGGAAAATTCCTACTTATGAATAACGAAGGAACTAAGAAAATGGGTTATATAACTTGCTTCGCGTGTATGTACTGCAACAAGCACAACCTACTGACTGGGAACTTATTTAACAAATGAGGGGCTTTAACAACTACATTATTTTAACGGGACTTGGTAAGCACGACATCAAACCAGGCGACTCCTATTTCCTGCTTTCATGTCTTCTAATAATAATACCTAGTATATCAAGAATTTTCTGCACTTATCAAATCAACAAATAAATAAAATTAATCCAGAATGCCGTTAAATCAAAATTTATTATGCGAACTTTGAATACAGATCGGATTTTAATGCTGATTTATGAGACTTGTAGAAATATATAATTCAGGAAATGTGGTGCGTTGCAGTATAACTTCTGTCTTGCCGTGTAGTAATATTTTAAATGTATAGGATAATAAATGTAGTCAGTTTTTTTTCAGTCGGCGATCTCTAAAATGATACAGAAACTTTACAAAAAAATAGTAAGCCTTTCTACTGCATTTTATCGTATTTTAACACTGCAAAAAATGACGTAGGTACACAATTTTTTTGAAGTGCATTTGCACTCTCTGTAAGAAATTTACTTATCTGTACAGGCTTATATGGTACATTTTCAATTTACCTTCCGCAAATGTGCATTTTACAGCGTTATTTTGGCATCTGATGTAAGATGGATTTGAGAGTAGAAGTGAAACTTTTTAACCAGAAATGAAACGAAAACGTGATAGTTTATAAACGACAGACAACCAAAAAATATACAAACTGCATCAGATAATTGTAACAAAGCTGTCTAATTTAACTTCGTAAGATGTTAAGAAATTAATCTAGTAGAAAATTGGCCAAAAAAACCATAAGAATTCGTCTATGTGTTTATTACATAAATGGTATACAAAATTCATCTCTTCTTTATTTTCTACCATTCGCCCGAAAAAAATATTAGCTTATACACACATTTACGTATCCACTATGTACCAATCCACAGTCCTGTCAAGTGTCAAGTGTTATTTCTTACCACCTTTTGCATACCATCTATCGTCTTAAGTGTTTTCTTTAAGAGCGCTTTTCTATAATTAAAATTGTCAAATAAGAACTATATGTAAAAAATTAGAGATGCAACAGGAAGTGATTGTTTAAGCTGATGAGAACTCGTTTTGTACTGAATTGGTCGCATATGATATTCTTTGTACAGTTCAAGTACCCTATTGTGTAATAAAATAAGTGCCATCTGGAACTTTCAAACAAGAAATTAGTGTTATTCAATACTTTACGAATAGCCTTTATATAAAGTCGCGATCATAACAATAATTACACTTATACCTAGTGTTTAATTAAAGTTTAACAAGGCATGAATGTTTACAAGAAACTGTCACGCTCAAATTACAGTCAAAAACTGCCCCAGTCACAGCATAGCAGTGCGTACGCGATATGTGCACATGTTGTAGCATTGGAGTTGTTTAGTTGTTAATTGACTTGCTGCTGCCCCACTGCCATAAATCGTGCTTTGTTTCGCATTTTGAATTCATGTCTTATCGACAACTTTTACTTACCCCATCCCATGTTTTAACATACATAATCGACATGAAAGGTGAAGTAAGCAGTAGCGGCAGTAGTGTATACAGGTACACATATAAGTCATAGTACCAAGTCGTCACGATATTTTTCTGCAGATTTGCCATATCTCACGGTGGTGTTAGGATTATAAATTATGTTCGTACGTTATACGTTCACGTTTTAACAATTCGTCATGTCATGTAAGTCATCTCATCGCCCAACAATAAAATCACATTGCTTTTTGCTCTATCTCTTTCTGGTATAAAAATTTCGATATTGGTTTGCTGTTGTAACAAAGTTTTAATGATAAATCAATTACTGTAACATATATAACATAACGTGTTAAACAACTGCTCGTCAGCGGTTTGAACTCAAGTCTAATCAACAAGCCATGTATCAACGCTGTTCTTTTGACCTGGCGTTCATTTATCGAGCACCAGACTAAAACAATCTACTAGGCGATACTAATGAATGACACGAATATATTGCTTTCCTACTACTGACAAACTCAAACTATGTTTTGATTTGATGCGGCTTTTGATTTGATTAACACCTTCACTGAGCACGCCATGTATAAGTAGACAGGAACATACACATTTGAAATTGATAGAACGCTCTCAACTATTCTTGCAATAATTTTCTGACGACGGTTGTATAATGTGTAGTAATACTATCTCACAATTAGCTGCAATAGATTGGGATGTTACGTAAGTAGTAAATAACCTCACATCGGCGACACAATACCGACAATACCTGTCTGTTTCCGGTTTGCATAACAAGCAATTGATTTGATTGTTTACTCATTGTTACTCTATTTTTGTACATCGTGCTGTGCGCATATATACGATTTTCCTAGACTGGTTGGCGAGATACACCGTTTGTTCCATTTAAGAAGTGTACAAGAGTACAATTGAATCACACAATTAAGCTATTGTGTACACGCATCACCTATTATCTGAATGTATAAACCTGTTGAATTCATTAGGAGGACTAATTTTCATGGATAATATGTTGTTGGCACAAGTACCATTAAATTGGCTGCTAGTTGGACGGAATATCAAATTAGCATTTTTGTAACAGCTAGATTATTAATAATTATAGTGGTGGATACGTGCAATTTTGATTGTAAGGGAAGTTATTATTAAGTTATTTCAACGGTGGCAACACAGTAGCAAGTAAACAATTGCATATTTTAAAAAAATTACATTACACACGCTTCAAGCAGGCACACAGGGTATATCCTACTTCACTGAATAACGAGAGTCGAGTTCCCTTTTTGTTTACTCGCTTGTTATTTTTATGTTATTTCATACCATGAATGAACGCTGCGCTCAATATTATAAGCCTATCTATATATGTTCTGTCAGCGATACCTCAACAATCACAATGCGTGAGAAACGAGAGAAAGTTTCCCTGTCGGAGGGTGCTCAAATAAATGTAAATTACCGTATATCACTCTTAATTCATAGAAATATATAATACACAAGTTCATTGATTATTTTCTTGTCAGTTTTGTGAAGGTTGTCCAAGTGTACACTTCTCTGAGACTCTGGCTGTCATCCTGAGTACATTACGGTGTTTAAAAGGAGTCAGTTCATAAAAACTCAAGTCGGGAGTATAAATTTAAAAACTTTTGGGTAATAATGAAACCCATATTTATTTCGTGTTTACTCATAACTTGCCTCGTTCTGCTGTGCGATGCAATACCGGCGCCAGCTCCGGACGATCCGTATTACGATCTGGTAAGGAAACGTTAAAATAGGAAATATATTCAGAGTGATGACGCCATATGCATTCGGTGCAAAAATAATATCGTGCGTCTCCTGCTGCATTTTCATAGGATCCGAACAGTGCTGATCTAACTGAACCAGAAGGACAGTATTTTGGACCCATGATGGGATTCATTAGACGAACGCGCAGTGCGTACGCGGATTATATCCAGCATGCTGCCGCTCAATTTCGTAACATGGTGTACAAACCCTTTCAGATGATGGGAATAAACCGTCAGAACCTGCGGTAATATTGTCAACCTTGGATCTTCATTATTATTGTAAGTAGTTTGTACATAT
The DNA here is from genome assembly GCA_027744055.1 of Callyntrura sp. NNG-2020. Classification (NCBI taxonomy): domain Eukaryota; kingdom Metazoa; phylum Arthropoda; class Collembola; order Entomobryomorpha; family Paronellidae; genus Callyntrura; species Callyntrura sp. NNG-2020. The sequence continues at coordinate 15,182 of JAHZNE010003021.1, forward strand.
TATGGGTACAAAAATAGTTTGCACGTGATCTGATTGTAATATTAATTATTTTTATTTTTTCCTCCAGCAGAGGATTTCTCGAGTCAATTTAGGCGTTAAGGCTGATTCTTTTTATTTGCTTTTCTACTACGGTTGACGGTGTGTATCTCAGTTTCGCAAAAGTAGTTTTACACTTCGAAGATGTTTGCTTCGTGTGAAGAAGACATTTGCTATTTACTTGAGGAGTGCTACTATCTCTTTTCTAACGTGTGTGTAGAGGTGAAGTCGACACTGTTCAGGAAATTCAGGTGTGCTCGCTTACCAATTTTCGTACAAAACGTATATAATAATAAGGAAGGAATCGAGTATTTTTTGGGGTTCATAATAATTGTTCTGAAAGTTTTATGAAAGTGAGAGTTGACTATTTTTTATTACATTCTTGTTATCTAATTTTGTCAGATGTATTTCAGTTGTTTATATAAAGAAACTTATTACGCATTTCCTGACAATGCTAAAAGAGCTATTTGTTAAAACAATATACTTTTTAATAAAAAGGTAAACAAAAATAATAACAGCTTCTATTCAGTGTGTACTGAAGTGCGTATATTTATTTTTTGCCAAGCTTGAGAAAAGCTGACAGATGGTATGAATGAATAGCATTTAAATTATTTTTTATAAAGAAAAACACTCATTTTTATAATCACCTTACTTGTATTTCATTTACACATAGTCATTCCCTTCCTCGCACGGCAATGTCGGCAGTGGCAATAATAATGATACTTAACTATAGTATAGTAATTAACGCAGGCTAAGTACTATATATTATTTGTCACTTGCGCCGGATGCGTGGCTTGGCCAGTTTTTATACAATTACGATAATAATAGGTATACTTAAACAACAAGAAACGTAATTGAGGATATTTACAATTACAAAAGAGCTAACAGGCTAAAAGCTCCAATTTTTGTGCTTTTGCAGACAATTTTTGACACTTTCTACGTTTTAAGCTCTTCTGGTCTCGGTGCTGCAGGGGCGGTTGGGCCAAACATTAAATCAAATTCATTTTTCACGTTTTCGTAGTCAACAGTATGGAGAGGGGCTGGTGGTTCTTCAACCACCGGGACCGGATCTTCTTCTTTTGGTAAAAGTGTTTTAAATTTTTCTTTGTGGTACTCCGCCTTGTTGTGCTTTTCGTACATGTCTTGTTGCCTTGCTTTTAAAGCATCAAATTCTGGCGGGTAGGGTAAATTAGCGAACTCTTCTAATTTCATTCGCGAATAATATTTCCAAAATATCAAGAACACGATAAATAGTAGCACCGCAGTGATAGCAGAGACCGCCAAGCAAGCCAGCATGAGTCGGTGGACGAAAGTGATAAAGAATTTTCCTACTGTCGGCCTGGTAGAGTTGCGGGGAGGTGTACCTCGAATCAACTGAATAATTTTATTTTCCTGAGAAGCTAGCAGATTATGATTAGGAGATTCACAGTACGTTTCCCAAATGGTATCTTTAAGAATTAAGTTTTCGGTGATACCTCTGGATACGTACCACATAAACTTTACGTCTCGACGAGCGTTGATTATTTCACGATTGTAATTGCTTGCAAGATGAAATGGTGGCTCAGCTCCAAGCTCGCGACAAGTTGGAATTTTCCAGGCTACCAAATTGTACCTTACGGGAGTCGTTTTTATGTGTATCAAGGTTGTTTCATAATCTAACATATTTTGAATTTCCCAGCCAAGGGTGGTGATTTTTTCTAAAGACATATCATTACGACATCCAATAGTAGTCACATTCTGTGAAGCACCGTTTTCAGGGATATTATGCGGGTTGATGATATCGTTAGATACTCGTTTCATGTCCTGTGGATTGTAGCCAGCTGGGTACCCTGCCCTCAGTGACTGAAAATAGAATTCCTTGATAACTTTTACAAACGTATCCCTTCCTTTTCCTTCGTCTGGTGGACGAGTAATTTTCACAGGTTTTCCGGAATCAATGATAGATTCCATTTCGCCCTCGCTTAACGCTAAGAAATAACCACTAGGTGTTCTCATCGGCTGTTTGGGAGTTCCTTTGTAAGAAGACGTTCTAGCTAGCAACTTTCCACAATCGGGAGAAATGCTCTTACAACAAGATTTTGGTAAGTCGTGAGTTTGAAGGCGGTTAGGCCAATCATTCATTCTGTCAACGGTCCTGGTGCCACAACACTGAAAGTTTATCTGGAGGCGGTGGAAGAATTGAGGAAGCTGCCCCTCTGTTCTGTTGCCATTCTTGCTGAATATGTATTCTTCAATAGTGAGAATATCGTCATATCTAATCGAGATGAATGCTCTAGATCCCCCTTTTAGACAAAAGTAAAAGGTAAGAACGTAGGTGAACATGATCAGATATCCAAGACCTAAATGATGAATTTTATCACGCAGAACAATTACTGAAAATAGGGAGACTACAAATAAACAAATTAGAGCAAACAGGGTAGCCGAATATGCGGCTTGGCTAAAGTCAGTTGGAGGATAACCAAATTTAGTCTGATGATAACCCCATGCAGCAGTTCCTACTGCAGCTGCAACCATTATAAGGATAACTATAAGTAACAGGGGATAACGTTTAGCCAACACAACATGGGGCTCATGCTCCGCCGTCGTTATTAGTCCACTAGTGTCAGGTTTTTTATGAGATCGCTGAGACTTCTTTTTGTCTTTTGATTCCGGGGCGGGTGTTGGTTCTGGTTCTTTTGGGGGCTCATTGATCGGTTTTTGGGGGATGAGTTTTTGGGGGATGAATTCTTGGGG
>JAHZNE010003022.1:0-29932 GCA_027744055.1 Callyntrura sp. NNG-2020
AGTCTACATGAGGCCCTTAGTTACATGCCATGACATGGGAAATAAAAAGTCTACATGACATGCCATGCGATTTTGTGCCATGAAATGCCATGGAGTCAGGTCTAATTGTCGAGTATTCCAGACAGAGACAACTATGCGTCTGGTATGGTCTACTTTCTTCTTTATTGTAATACTTTAAATCTCTTAAAGCAACCAGTCAACCATGCACGTTTGCTGAAAAGTCCATAAAAAGACAAAAGTGATGGCAGCGGGCTAACTTTAACTTTCTACTTGACCAAAGCTAATAACCTGGGGAGGGGGCTGCATTCCTCGTCCTATCTTATTTCAAAGTAAAGGAGGTGCGATATTAGGCTACTCTTTTCTCTTAACCCCTTTTTATAATTCTTGTATTCGCTGCTTTTGGCTTACCAACAGTCCCAAAAAGCAAATTAAACGTCTTTTTTTTTATTAAAATTCACATTTCACTGTTTGTTCACTGATTGCTTGTGTATAGTTGGGGGAATTTAACTTTTCTACATGACGTATCTACACACGACATTGCGGCCACAGTAGGACAATATTTTCCCAAGAGCTACAATTTTAAACCCATTTCATGTACATTTGCAATATCTGCTTATATTTGCCTTTCTGCTAAGTATATACACTAACAAGGAGTTCATTGAATTAGTAAACCCAGAAAGCTGAAAAGTGCGTTCCGCAAAACGGGTTAGGCCTATTTGGTTCTAAAATATGGGAATGAAACATGCAAATGCTTAAGTAGATAACAACATGAAGGGAACGTAAGGTAAAATGAAATTCAGACTTAACAACAAGCATAATGCAATTAGGAGAATAAGCTAGTCAGCTAAAGTTGATGATTTATCGTTGCAGCTGAATAGGACAGTAAATGAAGTGAAGATAACATGAATGGAAGGGATATTTAAAGATTTCTGTACTTTTCCTGTCTTGTCAAGGCTAATAAATTCTTGAATGAATTTAAGCGATGAAAATGCGATTCGACAAAAACTATGCATATCTAATGGTTTGTTTTTTCTGGAGGAACTACATGAAAATAGGAGGAAGATGCAGTTTTGTCCAAGGTGCAAGAAAGAATTCGTTAGTCCGTACGGTAGTGTGTATGTATTACACCCGCCCACTCCCACAACATGCTCGAATGCTATGAATAGCAATGTGACAAGCTTTCAACGCGTTGAGAGTGCACTGTAGTTATTCTCGTCTCGTCTCCTGTTATGAGTATGAGTATATGAAAGGTGGCTGTTTGTATCTATAAATCTTTAATTTTTAATATAAAAAAGTCAATTTGAAAAGACGCCAAGAACTACAAGCATGAAAAGAATTAAGAGACCAAGGCAGCATCAAAGCTACAGCAGCAGTAAGCGGGAAACGTGAGAAAGGCAAGGCACAAACTGGTCATGTGAAAGTACCCAATATGTATGCATGTGCTCACATTTACACAATGTATTAAAAAACAAAAAGTCGTAATTATTCAATAATTAAATTTTATCGCGTATACAAAATTTAATAAAGTTTTGATTAACACTTTTTTGTAAAATTCATACAGTTTTTTCACTAGGTCGGGGTTAGAAAAACTTTAAGTTTTAAAATGCAAAGTATGTTGAGCTTCAATCTAGGTAAACCCGACGAAGCTAGAGTGTTCCGGTTGGTCAATAAAGGGGTACCATGAGACACCGTCCAAAATGGTAAATTATCTATACTTTTATGTCGGTTGCCGAACTGAAGGAACAACCTATTATGAATGCCTGATAAAGATCAATTGTAATGTGAACACTGGTTACCAGTCCATTCAACTGTGCACGAACATAACTTTTTGTATTTATGCCAAAGTAGGGTAAAAAGAACATTGTTTTAGAACCAATAACCTCAGTTGATGCTTTATGAAAGCCATATTTAAAGTTCTACGCCTTTTGTTTCTTCATGCGAAAAATAAACAGAAAACAAGCATTTGGTGATTACGGACGTCCGTCATGCATGCCAGCCTTCTAAGGCCGGTTATTGGGAAGCAGTTAAGAGAGCGAGTACATCTTGTAATCCCAACCAGCTGCATTAAAAAAAACTTACGTAAGAAATCATGGGAAGATTCCAAGCAGCTGCCACCAGTGCTTCAGAGACACAAGTGTCTTCAGGACCCCCGATAAAGCCAATGGTCCCTCGATCCCTCATATCAGTCATTATTTTTATGGCTCGAGATTTTAGAAGCAAATGAGAGCTGCAAAGTGATAAAATGAAAATGAAATCCGTATTTTCGCAAGTTTCCCAAACGTCATTTTTATGGCGACAACGCTTTACAACTCACACCAAACTTGAAAATTCCTCGTCTTTCACTAAACTTGCTGATATATTTGCACAAGTTTATTTCATAAGAACTTTTGTGCTATCTCCCTATCTGTTTGTCTACTTTGGGAATTCACTCTTTTCTTTAGTGAGAAACTCGCGGAAACCGTGCAATTTTGTTCTGCTCTCTTTCCTGAACAAAACATTCAGTTCCACGAAGGCAACAAAATCCTGTACACAAGCTTTTTAAATATTTGTCATGAAATCAGGTTTAAAATAGGAATTGTGGAAAGCAGTAAAAACATCTTCTGTTTTGCAAATATACTTGACCAACTTGTCAGTTGGGAACAGCGCAGCGGGAACATTCAAGGATTTTAGCAGTGCGGGCGGAGTGAATAGTATGAGGTCGATTCTTACATCTCATCCTAACAATAAGTCTTAGCACACAATAACATCTCTCTATCATCTATCTACCCAGGCAAAACATAACTACGTTTAATACGTTTAATATGGCTTGACAAGTTTATTTTATAACGTTACCTTCCGATATCCGCAGCAATGTAGCGTAGCGTCCTTCCTGGTAAAAGATCCGGATTCTCATTTACACGTTCCACGGCAAGCCTCATTGCTCCCAAGATAAGATTGTCTTGGTTGTAAGGTGATAACAAACCAAGTGTAATGACAGAGTCGTTCTCTGATTGTTTGAAGTCATTGGAGCACTTTTTGTTTTGGTACAAGTTTGTTGTTTCAGTGTTGGTGAGCCGCTCTCCGGAATTAGCAGAATTCTGCACATACACATCAAAGAAACAGGTATGTAGTCACTCCATGGACAGAGGTGGAAGATGTAACATATATTATGCGACACAGGGCAAGGCGTTCAGAGTGTGTGTATTTTGCAACATGATACATTCTCTATTTTATGCAAAGACCTAATTAAGTTAGTTAAAACTTCATTTTATTGATCATCGCTGCAAATTTAACTATTACATCCTTATCGTTCAAAAGAAATACTGTTAGAGCCTTACAAGTCAGCTAATGTAATTTAATATGATGATCTCCAAAAAGTCGAGCAGGAAAGTCGCCTCTTTGGAATACTAACAGATTGTTTCGTTTCTCATTCTCATCCTCATTTTAAATTGGGGGTGATTATGTTACTAATTGATACATGTTAACAAACTGAAAGCGAATCGAATCAACTGGCCTTGAAATATACATGTAAGTTTCGTTAATTGCGTTATTCAATATATCACTCAAGGTGACGGTGACTGACTGCTTACTGTACACTGTTATAAAGCTAAAAAGTTTGGTGATCAAAACAACTTTAACGAGTCGCTAGTCGCTCTCGATAGCCGATGTGTATAGAATATTTTTGGAACAAAATAACATAATGTGACAAACATGATTACATGAAAGTTTTACGTATATATTTTCCCTTGTGGATGTCGATTGAAATTTTTATTTTAATAGTTCTCCCGCTAGTTTTACACTACAGATTTGTCACGACAAATGTAAATGGCTTCATGTAGAGGGTCGAAACAAAACGCCGTGACATTTTCAATACAGTCGAGTTTTATTAAGGTCTCCATTAAATTTTCCTTCTTGGTAGTGCTGCAGATGAGTTATTTCAACAAAAATGTAAGAATTTATTTGTTTTACAAGAAGATAACAAAACTTTTAGTGCAGAGATTACTTAATAATGATCTATATCAATGACGCTTAAACTAAACAGATACAAATATTTACCTAATTTGTGAACAAGTTGACTATAACATTCATCAAAGTATTTCATATTTAATCCACAAAAAACTCACCTCTACTTCACTTCGTCATTTCTTGGAATTAGACGTACTTAGTATAATCGTTATTAGTCAATGATCACCTCTATCTATCCAGAAGAGTGCAATGTCGCAATTTCGCTGTATACGATGGGCTAGGCTCATCGTATGCTTTTAATCTAATTATGTAATACACTAAACGATGATCATTGATCATTCGATATTCCACGCATTTACATCGCTATCTAACCAATTCCTCCTCTAAGATGGACATACTCGCACCGTATAATTCTTACCGTTCCTTTTCAAGGTTTCAACAGTTGAATGACACATACACGCATAACCATATGGATTTTACCAGTTTTTTGGGTAACAGGGAGGATCAACGGCTGCTGGGCTGTTGCAACAACATAATGATGACTATTGACAAAACGAGAAAATGACAGGATGCATATTATCTTATATTAAGCTCATCTCCATCTGTCAAAGATTTTTTCTCTCTAATCATCAAAAATAGCATGTAATGCGAATGCAATCTGCAGCTGACAGCTTCTCTCCTCGAAGCAAATAAAATCACGCATAATCATGCATCGTATGCTTACCCAATGCAACGTTTTAATGCTTACCTCAGCCTGCTGTTGGTTGCTTAAGAAAAATGTTAATTTTGGCGAATGTCCTAATGTCCTTATACGAATATGACAACTGATGATAACAATCAATGATAATATTGATAATTTACAGAAAATAAAAATTCAACGACCATTTTAAAGTTAGAATTTATGCAGATTAAATGGCATGAGAAAAGCAGAATAATATTATGCCTGTAAATTCGAAAAAAGTGGAAAAATTCTTACATTATCTTTTATACATTCCTTTGGCGTGATAAAATAGGCCATTTGTGTCCAGTCAATATCAGAGTGAGACATTTTCTCCAGATTCACTTCTGGAAAAACACTGTATGGAGAAGGTTGCGAACCTTCGGGGTAATTCTTCTGTAGGTAGTAGCCATTATCTTCATTATCTCCTGTGGCAGCTGTCGCATTCAATATTGGCCCTGAGCTGCTTTTTATATGATTAACTCGATTGTCGCTGTCGCCCCTGTTTATATTAAAACGGTTTTGGATTACGGATGCATCATCTTCTGAATCGCTCGAGTCAGAATCTTCTGAGTCCTCTGAGTCTTCTGCCCCGAAGGAGGCTGTTTTCTTCGTATCAAAAGCTTCATCGGCGTTCATTTCGACTCGCTGAAAATCTGAGATTAACGGCGAAGACGGTGCTGCTGCTGCTGCAGAGTGAACCAATTCTTCTACTGGTGAACCAGTCGGAATGGAACTCCAAGCAGGGGAAGGAATAGCCGATAAGGCTACCAAGATGATGGTGAAGATGAAAGATAGGTTGTAACAGGACATGGTCAAGGACTTGAATGAATGAATGATTGCCAAAAAAGACCCCCAACTTTGAGTTGTGGAGGAGAATAGTTTTTTTCCAACTTGGACTGGTATTTTATTTTTTCGAGTAAAATGTTTTACACTGTTCACCACTGATGCTGATGTCCACACTTATAAAATGTGCACGTTTATTGTTGCTCGGATAGAACAAGTTTATAGCTTCCAGGGCATAAAACGAAGATGGTAGAATGGCGTCCACAATTTCACCGCCTTTCGAGTACACTATCATTGTATTTTTTCAAATACACGTTTATAAACTGCAGTCACTGTGTCACATTTCCCCTTAGAATCAATTTGACGAGAACTTTTTTGATTACTTGTTGTAATCCCATCTTCACAGCGTTCTGCGAGTGCAAAATAAAATGTTTTATTGTATTTAAAAATTTCGACATTGGATTTCTATCCTATCAAAGGAGACATGGTACTGATAACAGAATACTATATATGAGCTTATAAGAATGAATCAGGATAACCAATATATACCAATTCTAGGCATTTGTACATTCGTACCTATATGTATCATCATCATCATCATCATCATTTATGTAAAGACAGATATATTAAAAAAATGTTTCTTGTGGCACCTCTAACCAACATCATTTTGTGTCACAAGACGACAATCCATTTATTTATGTTGCAAGTATTATTGAGAATAAAGACATCTGATGTCCAAAATCAAAGTCAATGTCAACCAACACAATATGTAGTATTCATTGCATGCACCATGTAACTTTCAGTTTCATTTTTTGCCAGACGTTCTCAGACATGCACGTCGTTATTTGCTAGGCTAACCAATCAAACGCGATCCGAATTGGCGTCTTCATGAAACGCTGCGAGCGACGAATAATTAAGAAGGTATGTAGGTACATATGGCCTGCAGAAAAATATACGATAACAAAATATAAATTCCTTCAACAAAATGGTGTATCCCTTATAGGCTGATATACATCCCTTCGCTGATGAGACGGATCTTTTATCTTCCAACAGAGATCTCTCTCTTCAATTATAATGACGATTCTACAATTATCTGTCTATTGTTTATGCGCCATGTGCATATTTCGTGGTATTGTGTTACAACAGCAAAAGCACCACGTTTTCTTCTAATGGGTACTACGACATTTATTCTAGAAGAATACTTATCAAGCTGCGTTTTTTGTTTGCTTCGACTTCGATCAAAATGCATATAACATCAGCATCGAAACGAACGACTTGACTGCGCGCTGTCATACGCGTAGCAGTTTAAAATTGTTATGTACGTATCCTCCTATAATTGGCACTTTGTACACTGATGTTAACAGTTAGTTAGATTGGCAAATTATGGGCTCCCCACGAAGAAGTAATGTTGGTTTTTGGTGGCCAGCAAATGACATCGCTCAAGGGAGACATATTGCCATTCATGCATTTGATGTCCTTATTAAATAATTCGTATTGACAATAGACAATGACTGTAACTGTACAATCTCCATCGCACAATGACTTTATGGTTACATGTTTTGTATATATGCATATCTAAGACATTTTGCTTTAAACTAACAAGTTAACGTTTGGAAGCTTACCGAGTCCGAGGAGACGCACGCATCAAAGACAGCACGAGATAATATGCTTTAAACAGTAGTGCACTCACAAAAAACAACGCTGTTAAGATACTGGCTGCTGTGAAGTTTAGTTATTTGTGACAATATTGATAGTCAGCATGTCACCTATTATAAGTTTGGTCCATAAATTTTGGCTACGTGTGTGAGAGATCAACGAGTATGTTTTTGATGATAAAGATAGGTTAGGTTTGGGAAGTTACACGTACTTCCTTCCTGCTTAACTAACGATGACAATTTGTGACTTTGTCTTGTGAAGTTTCGCCTTTTAAACAGGTTGGTACACTGCATAAACAATAATTATCCTGGCCACTTCTACACCTACGAGTTCATTTTGTAGTAACTGCACCATTGCCACGCATCGAGAAAGATTTTTCAAGCTTGCTTAAGTGACAGAGAGATAGTCTTTTTTAATTCAGTTTGAAACTGTATACACACGAAGCTTCACTTTGAAACTTCACTGGGAACAGTTTGAACTTGTGGTGTTGCTTTAAATGTTGAGGTCAAAACTGCTTGAGGGTAAAATAACTTGTAATTAGCAAAATTGAAAATGATTCCCTTGTGATGATGATGTTGCTTGCAATTTGCAATTCACGTATAGAAATGGAAGTTGTCTTTGGTATCACGTCATGTATGTTGCTCTTCTCTTCACTCTTCTAGGAGAGCTTCGCGTCTGATGAGATGCGCTACATGGAGTGAACAAAGCCCAACTGAGATGAGAATGACGGGCCCGGTGTTGATATATATATTCTGTTCTTGTTCCACGATCTGTGCGCTTCAACAGGGAAGTTGGATTTTTGGCGATTGCCACAAGCACACGTAAGTAACGTTTCATCAGGAGGACGTACGAAAAAACCTAGAACATGATGCTACTCACCAATGCATAGCCCAACTGTTTCCCGTTTTAGGAGCTTTCTGTCAATTAAATTGGGTGTGAGGGGGACTGCTTCAGTATTCAATTATAATTATTTTTGTATCTCATGTTGACGTTATGCTTATGTTGCGTCTTCAATTGGTCTCCAATTACTGGATGGAAAGAGCCTGTTATACCTGAATGCTGAAAAAGCGGATTGGAATAACCAGGCGTGTTTTGTCACGATTTTTAACGAGGGTTGACCATACACACCTGATGTTTGACTATTCTGTAGGTATGCATTTTTTACCGTTTTACTGTATCTTTCTTAAATGAACATATCATCCAGGTGGCCACTTGGATAAGACTAAAAGCATATGTTGGTAATAATAATAACGCGGTATGTGACGTATGATATGATATGATCTTTAATTAAACAAAATCCACGAGCAACTTATGTACATTCCAAGACGGATTAGTGTAAATGGATTCCCCATTAAAGCCTGGTATGCATGTTCCAAATAAATGGCTTAATTAAGTACAGCGAAACCAAAAAAACTAAATTAGATCGTAATTAGCAATATGTGGTAGCAAGTGAGTTTCACTGTAGTTAGCTAAAAATCACTTTTAATAATCTTACGTTGAAAATAATCATTATGGGTGAGCAAATTTCGATTTTAAAAATAATTCAATATTGTTATTGTTCGTTAGAACACTTCTATCTCAATAATAGTTTCTCATATAAATTAATAATTTACTTATACTAACTACGCGCACATTTAGCTTACAAAGTACAAATTATGTAAAAGTTTCCTTTCTTCGGAATGATTCAGTACTTGTTTTTTTTTATCTTGTGCCGTATCATCATTTTCCTTAAATTTTTATACACTCTTTGGCTTATGTATAATGTATGTAGTACTTAGATACTGAAAACGATCGTTCATTTATGCAAGAAAATGACAAAAAACAATCCTTATCACACAGACAGACATCCACACAAATAATAACTTAAACACAAATGTCCCTTAAGTATACAGCACTTTGCTTGGAAAAGAAACACACATTGGCACGGCTGTATTGCTTCTTTTGACTTGACTTGCTAACATGGTTTAATGGAAAATTACAATCCTTCCACATGCCAACTTTCCTTCTGTTAATTTTTAAAAGCATCTTTCAATTAGTAACAGTCATTATAGCCACCAATTAACTTAATAGTATTCATGCAACCAAAACTATTAATTATTACATTATAATTACGTATCTCAACGCAAAAATACATATAGTCGAAAAAATTAAGATGCATGCAATCGTTACAGGTTTATTAAGATTTGTCATAAGATCGCATATTTTACTCCTTTAGTTCTCTCCGGAATAATTTTACTTTATACAAAACATGAACTTTTATTTACAACTCAGAATACAATTTTTTTAGTAAATTACCAAGAAATCTGAATACCCCTTTATCATCAATTCCAGACGATATAATCGTGAATTGGTGTAAGTAATTGTCGTGATTGATCTAAATAGACATTATAAATTAACATTAATAATAGAGATAATGATAATTTAAAGATACATCATTAATTTCGCAGTAATTAATTAATGTATTTTGGATTTTATATATTACGTGTTGCAGTGATCAAGAAGAACTAGAAATATTTTTTACGGTAAACGGTTATTCTAATTTGCATCGTTTAAGCTGGCAGTTGCAACTTCTTCCCCTTAAGAACTGTAATTTAATAAACATTATATTAAATTCTTTTAAAACTTTTTAAAATCCAATGTTAAAACCTGCAGTGGGTATTGAAAACGAATTTATAATACTTCTTACATAAGTCATTCCTTGTCAAGGTTATACATTGGCTCTACATAAAATACATGTATATACCTCTGTATGAGCCAAGAGCAAACAAATAGTGACTGGTGATGGTTTCAGCTTCTCCGGTTTTTGACACCATGAACAGTTGAGGAAGGATTGCCACTGCTTCCAAGTAGATACTGAATGTCCATAAAATCTAATGCGTGTTTCAAACACAAACAAAGATATCATTACACTGACATCGCCATTTTGAATAATCATTGTAACTGTGCAAGGTCATCGTTAACAAAATTTACTTACCTCCATAAAGGAATATTCGTGATTGAGAAGAAGAGCCAAGATTGTCACCGGAATAAGCAGAAACTCCACTCTAAAGAAAATAACATAGTGAAAGATATTATCGAAATGTCTGGTCAATGCACTTTTACAGCCCTAGATTGGATACATACTACAGACATTAACATAACATTTTGTTATACAGCTGGATTACTACTAAACTGCGGTCGCCTACTAAAGTACAATTTTTCTTGGGTTTACCGTTTACCGGTCACTAACTGTTCCAAAATAAGGATGTACATTTCACCGTATCATGCTAGAACATACGTTTTTCCTTGCAAAAACTTTAAAGTATCCTCTAAATGGATTTAACTGTTAACTGAAAAACAACTGCACAATAACATGGCGTTAAAGAAACACCTTTAGCCTTGGTCTTCGATAGAATGAATGCAGCCATTCAAACTCTATAGTAACACTACTACTGTTTACAATTCGACAAATAGAAAATTAAACAATAATTTATACCAGGTATATATAATAAAAAGTAACGTACCTGAAGACGTCGTGATTGGAATCATAGGTAGCCTTGAATTTAACGTACATCAAGTATATTGTTGCGTAACTTGTAGCTATGAAAAAGATCTTCATAACCGTATTGTACACGCTGACCCAGTTGGTGACCAGATCCAAGTATCGTGCCGTGTATGTTAAGGCAAACAATAGTTGAGATCTTCCACTAATGCCTGGAAATGTCAACACAAGAACAATATTTAGTGAAAATAAACATGGATGCTGTACATTCAATATTTACATATTGTTGTCCCATTTAACCCTTACCTGCACAACTTCTAGTTTTCCAAATTTTCACCAACAATACGATTATAGCTAAAAGATGGGACATGTCCCCGGCTAATCGGAAAATATTCATCTTGACTTTTTAATATTTCCCCCACTAATCCCTAATGAAAATGAACAACCGCAAATAAACCTAAATACTCCGGACTCCTCGCAAACCTGCCAACTTTACCCTTATTTTGACCAACCAAATTTTATTAACCCCCAAAACGGACCTGCTTCAGTAGTCGTAAGCTGACAGACAGATGACAGGTACTACCTCTGACTATACGCTACCAACTGTCAACACACCAAATTACCATTCACAGCGAGACAGCACAGCACCGAAAGAAATTAACTAAATGGCAATTTGTACCTTGCGTACTCGTAAACCTAACACTGTCTTCACTCATACACGTCCTTTCCAATGAAATCGTTCAAGCAATTAGCCTGCTTAATTTTCTTTCATAAATCCTTCGAGTTATTTCCAAACACTTTTATAATTTGACTTCTTGACACGCCGGAGGAGCAGCCAGCAGAGTATTCCATACAGTAAATATGATCATCATCATCTCTATACATAAAATACGTGTATTATTCATACATCATCATTCGTATCAACATGTATCGTATTTGTACTAGTAGCCTTATACTCAACACAGCAACATCCTTTTCGACGTCGTACACATACATAAACACATACAGTCTTTTACTTCTTCCCCGTGTAAATGTACCAGCTTACTCGGGCAACAGCGTTACCCTTACTATATATTACTTTACTACACTACCAAATATGCACACAACAGTAACTAAATGTCTGATAGTTTGACTGAACCTAATTGTACACAAAATATAGCAAATATACCGAAGAATAAGAAGATCCTCAGTTTTACACTACATAACACAGTGCGACGACGTGTCGTGTACTGCTTAGGTACATTTGTAGTGTATCCACTGTGCACTATATAATTTTTTATCATTCCTGTTGGTTTTTTCACATATTCCCAGCATCCTTCCTAAAAAGTTTACACGCAGAGGATAGGTTCGGTAAAAACTTTAATCAAATTGAACTGAGAAAGGTGGAAGTACTACCACACCGCTGTTGTAGATAGCATGTAATATTCTTGGGATGATGATGGTCATATTGTAAATGTAATGTACAGCCGGAGCCAGCGCCAGCATAGCACTCTGCAAGTATATTTATGGGGTCTACGACGGAAAACTTGAAAGATGTTCAATGTAATTATGATGGTGTATTGAATGAAGAAAAGATCAGATTTATTCGGAAGGGGAATGAAGTGTATTGGGTTCTATCTACGCTGCTGATAACGGCGGCGGACACGTAACACGGAGTGGTGTAACTTCTGTCCTTTGCAGGCATATCGTAATATAAGGTGAAATGGGATTTTGCACAGGAAGGCAAAAACTGCTGAAGTGCGGGCAGTGTGCGGAAGGCAACGACATTGTCAATGGTCTAGCTCTTCCACAATTGCGATGTTGTAGTTAGGGGGAAAGGAAGAATTTGAAGGGGGAGAGGGGAGAGGACGACTTTAATCAGAGTTATCGTTATTTATGGCGTCCTGCTCTACACTCAGGCATTCATATTTGTAACAAGAAATGCTCAATTTATGCTTTTAGGTTAGTTTCTTGAGAAAACGATTTGATAGTCGGTGAGAGATCTAGATCGGTGCTGATGGCGTCCCTGTACTATGTAGGTAAAACTTTCATCGGTCTTGATTTTTCATACATATTATATTAAGTTTGTGTAGTTTAGCAGGTTGTATTATGCTGATGCATGATGGATGGATGAGTTGACTATCTTTGCGTTCCATAAAATTTCTGTGAATACATGACTACATGGCGTGTGCATAATTCTGTTCTCTGCTGCACGGCAAATTCTAAATGATGATGAAGCTTTGTGCATTACAAAAGGAAACTAATAATATGTGAGCATTAAATATGGCAAGATTTAAGTATAGACGAATGGTTATGGATAGAGGTATGCGTATGGATAGATAGAGGCATGACGTTGTATGTTTTTAAAGATACTCGCTTGATTGTCTGACGTGGCTCGCTCACGTTCAACCGCAGAGTTCATTTTACGGCAGATGATATTACTACTGCGCTCTAGTGAGCTCTCCGAGAAAATGACGTGTTAGTTTCAATGAGGCTTTCACAGTTTCTCGTATTCCCGAGGGATGGTACACACGTGGAAAACCGCAGTTGCAAAGTGGAGTGAGCATTTTTGCAGACTGTCTGAAAATTGAAGTTCCCATCCCATTTTTGCTTTGTCGATGAAAGAAAATGAAAAGCATGATGCAACGCGAATAACAAGAATTTGCCAACTTTTTTGGTCCTATCTTCATAAGACAGGCATCGTTATTGATTTATTTTATGGATAGGATTATGGTGCCTGATATTTGATATTGTACATCCTGTAAATACCTAGCATATACTATTCCCCTGTAAAAGCTGCACTAGTTGTTTTTTAATTATCAATTATCCGCTTCCTATACAACCCACTACATGTAGTCTATTAATTTGTATAACTGCAATTTGGAAAACGTAAAGTTACACGTTCACCGCCGACCGTCTACACGAGAAAGTTGCAAAATTTACTGGCGGAAAGTGGAGGACTGTGGCTGTTGTGTATGCATTACTCTTGTGGAAGGTCATCAGGTCGCCGTCATACTTGCACATACCTAATTACAAGCTGCTGCGTGTGAAGAAAAACAACAAAAAGTTGCTTGTTCAACGTTTGATTTTGAAGTGAGCTGCTAGAACATTAATTCCAAACAACTAGAACATGTTGCGAAACTTTTACGTTAGTTTACTCATTACGGGAGATTGGCACATAGACAGAACTGTAGGCGTACCTAATCCAAAAAGAATGTTGACAAAGATGTCCATTTTTGTCATCTTCTGACAACAGCAAACATTGTCCCCTTGTCACAGCAAAAAGTTGTCGATGTCACATATATACAGTCTCATTGGATGGGTTTGTATTTGGTCATCTCATTCTCACAGTTATTAAGTGAGTTTTGACGTGACGGTTGGTTGTGTCGATCTGAAATATGTTGAAAATTACGAATCATAGCAAAAACGCCACTTCATAACGTACCGATGGTGGTGGTAAAGTGAACATATGCAAAATATACAATGGGCATTCAAAGCAACTAGCCTAAATTGGTCTTGGCATAAGTTTGAACAAGATTTGAAGGAAGACGTTGTGTTGATCATGATGATGAAGTTACATTTTTCATTGCATTCTTCTTAAAGGTTCACCTAAAAGAAACCGTTCTCAGAACATGTGAAATACGATATTAATGATGATGTTACATGGTCGTATAAGGCCGTATTGCGCACTCATTTTTATGCTTTCAGCCCTACCACTACTATACACATTATGAGGAACGTTTATATTGTAATATCCGGTTCAGGTGTGCAAGCTGTAAATCACCATGAATTTTATGCTTCGTGTTTCAATTTTCCCAATCACCGCATTAAAGTAATTGGCTATTGCTTTAATTTACTGCGGGGACTTCTATTTATTACATCATATTTTCCAGCCTCTTCACAAACCGTTGGAAAAACGTCATTAAAAAAGAATTCAACGATGATTAGCCAGTCAGTCAAAACTGATTTCTCTCTCCCCAGATCTGGCAGGACGTTTATTTGTGGTAATAAAACAGAAAAATGAAGCATTTACTACATCACCACACAATAGCTCTTTTGCATCAATTATAACAGCGTTGTCCGGTTTATGACAGCGTTAAAAAGCTTTCAATGTGGAATAAAAAAAATTCCCGTGGTTTGACTTGACCGTGTGTTCATATTTAATACTTTCATCTTTTTTTTGCACCGAGATACAGACAGACTAGACGTTCATTTGGTATGTAAGATGCCACCTTGACGATAATGATGCCAAATATTAACATTTCACATGAAAAAATCATGTCTGGGCTTCTTTCCACTCTGGCTCCTCTCAGCTCTTGTACAGTTTATTATTCAATACCTGTTGCCGTGTGTAGTTGAATAATACTCTCTCTAGAGACATTTAGTCCATCGGTTAAATAGAAAAATGTGTGTACACTGTATCTATATATTTTTTCTGGCTGGATGCAGCCGCAAACTGGCTGCATGAACGCGTACCTACAACTTATGGACTATCATCATCATCATCATCGTCGTCACAAATTTACGGAATGGAAACAGGAATCTCTATTTTCTACAGTGATATTGTATGAAATATGAGCCTATATGGAGCATATAGAATATATTATGCACATACATGACCGTACGTTCAACCATGACATCGAAGAAGTATATAATATACAATAAGACAATAAGCACATATAAGAAGAAAGAAGTTCATGTACAATATTGACTTGAGATTTTACAGACAACAGAAATAGACAATAATGGTTTGATGTTTTTGCCGTTGTTGTATGTGTATCATCATCATCATGATCATGAGCCAAGCTTGGTCTGTATATTACCATCTACCATCATCATGATCATCATCACCGCCACCGCTTGCAACGATGATGATACAATCGGAAGATTTTAAGTTTACAATGTATTGAAGTATTGGTTGGTATTTTTGTGCCTATTCCTGTTCGGTTAAAGTGGTTGTTCAATTTTATCTGCGTACAAACGAAAACGATTATTTAGCAACCCATCCAACAATCAAAAACCTAACTCACACTCACACACATACAGTGAGTGAGTTATATACTTAAGACGTTATTCAACCGTAAATACGAGCGGAAAAATCACTAAATTAAAATTACAAAAAACTGTTACATGCTTGCAATAGAGTTAAATTTCTGTGAGATTACTTATAATATGGATATTAGATGGTAGCTTTGAAAGTAACCATATTTTTTCTGTTGTCTATGTGTGCCATGCGCATGTATATGTGAATTTTTTATCATTATGAAATCTTGTAGTATATGTAATAACCGCAGGAGCCAATATACTACCGAACGAACTATACCTGGCTGAGGTAATGGTCTACATTCTGCAACTCTTGTGGTAATGATTATAAAATACATATAGAGAGACAGTGATGGTGGTGCATTTTCCCTACGTGGTGTCTGTCTCTCTCTCTATTCTTCTGCTTCTGGATAGCAACAAACAGTTCCAATTAGATTTCAATGTCAAAGCAAAGACGATGATGATAATCTATTTATTGCTGACGTATTAAGTGTGTATGTGGGAATTTGTATAGACTATATATATATGTGTGTGTCTGTGTGCGAATACGAAATACGAATGCCCACTGAACTTAAGTTGTAATAATGCCGCGAGTGGAGTCAAGTAGTTAAACGCATTCGGTCTTTTTTGGTAACGTGTAAGTAGCTTCGTTTCAATTATTTGGATAATTGATGAAAATGGAAATCATTCATTTTTACAGAAGGGGCGTTATTTCGTAAATTGTCACGTTGTTGTGGACTGTCGGTAGGAAGAAAAATTATTAACACACTTGAAAGTCAAGTCTAGCTAATTTTCCTTTTAACTGTATTTTTTTGTAAATTAAGAGTTGTAATTACATTGACCTTGGTCGAAAAATGTTTTAAGGGTGGTGGTGCGGGAGTATATTAGACTTTTGTGGAAAGAGGGTGTAATGGAATCCTCTTTGAACCTTGTACCTTTTTGCATGATTGTATTTATTTCTGTTAACTCTTCTAGCTAGCATGACATTTGTCTTGTGCTCCTTCTGGACTTCTATTATAATCGCGTATAATATATTATATATATATTATCATGGGGAAAGTAAAGTCATCTAAATGTAAATGCTTATAAACCTGCTCTCGTTCTCCTGCTTGGCTATTACCAGAAAATAGACACCCTGCCACGATAATAGCTAATAACGGTTCTCAGCCGCCCTTTTAGTGCTCGTTGGTTCTGGGGTTGATAACATGTTGTATGAGACCATAAATGGAGGACATGGAATGAGATAAGATATAAAGAATCGAGAGTTGAACTTTGTAATTCGCCTGCTTGCCTTTACACGCTGTACATACTCGCAGGATGACGATATTTAAATGACAGCGTGCAGGCATGCCGATGTATACAGCGTTTACTAATGGTCTTCCTTTGACACCTCCTAATTTACATATCATATATATACACAAGGGTGACGTGAACTGATCGGACTCGGACTGACTGTGATTTTTTAATTGAATCGAAACAGTAACATTACTCACTACGTAAACGTCGCGTTATTTTGGTTATTGCTGTATATGTATGTGTGTGTATGTGCTTGCCTGCATTGTAATAACTTTACATTTTTTTCTATAACGTTTTTGTGATCCATCAAAACTGGTCTTAAATGAACAAAGAACGAGCAGCGGCAGTAAAATAAAAACCATACACACACACAAAGTGTAAAGAAAAGAAGGGAGCACGGAATTTCAAACGGATCTTTGTTTATAATGCGGACTTTTAATTTTTCTACGTGTAGAGAAGAAAAGAGAGAGAGAGAAGAGAAAGATTGTTAGGTAGACGAACGACTTTTCCAATAAATCGACTCTATCCTTTTCATTCCATTCATTCTCGCAATTCATTCGGGTACATGTAAGAATCATTTTCTCTCTCTCCTTGGTCAGATTTTCTAATCAGTCAAAAATGTTTCTCGTACTTTTTTTTTATCTCGGCGAACTTTTTTAAATGATAATTTGGATTTTAAAGTGCAAACAGTGTGTCTTGCTGTACATAATATGAGCATACCTATGCCTACATTCTACATGCATACCCACGTAACTACCAAAACAGGGTTTATCCAAAAAGCTGAAAGATATCAGAGAGAGAGAGAGAGAGAGAAATTCTCTCTTGCCAAGAAACCGGACAGGACTACTACTACTTCTTCGATACAACAGTAAGAACGACGACGACTCCACTGTGAATATTCGCTGATCAAAAATATTCGATGATTCTCTCTCATTCATACAAATCGATGAATTTCCGGAAAAATTCCTTTCACAATTTTCATTCCACTGCGAAACCAGCATAATATTCGAGGAGCTCCTCGAAAAACCTGAAAATCTCTGTAGGTTCTTTTATTTCGACCGGCTGTCTGTAAAAATTCTTCATCAACCCTTTCACAGTATAAGTGGTCTTGTAGATGGTGATAGCGCTGCTGCTGATGATATATGTAGTCCTCATCCGTGGTTGTGGACCAGTCAGGTGTTTAAAGGTTGAAGCTGCAAGTATTGAAAAATATATACACGTATCGGTATTCTCATTCATTGTAGCTCTCAAGAGCCGGTTATCGTAGCCCCATTGAAAGTCTGCTGAAAATTGCAAAAAATAAAAAAAAATACAAATGCAACATGCTGTCGGCTTACCATTTTACCATTCTCTGTCGTGTTGCTCTTCACAGAAATGTTTTTGCTACTTGTTCTTTCTGACATGCACCCATTCCTCTTGCTTGCTATATCACAGTGGAGTATCTCCTGCTATTATATATAACGCAACGCAAGTTGAATCAAACACGTATGTCACATTTAGACAACGTTATATTCTATGTCACATTTAAAATTGCAAGTAAGTAAATGTTTTCGGCTTTTCTTTCTTAAAACATTTCATGTCTGTAATAATATAATTTTGAGAATGCGCAATGCAAGGTGATTGTTTAATGCCGGGCGTACGGCCAGTAATGTAGATTTTTGTTAACGACTGTACTTACAATTAGATGGATAATAACAAAAAATCTTGATGTACAGGTTAAAATTTTCTGTGAATTTTGTACTCTTTTCCAATACGATTGCTAAGTAGTTTTAATCGTGCTTCTGGGGACACAGACAGCTACAGAGGTGGTGTGGTGACGCAATAGAACAAATATTTAAATTTTTGCTGGTACTTGTAACTGAATTATCTTCTTCGGTATTCTTACTAATATCAATTAGAATGCTGCGGTATGCATAATATTATGTTGAATTGAGTTAGGAGAAAGCAGGAAGTTTCTTACAATATAAGGTCTTGGGACAAGGAAGATAAGGGACAATCAAGAATCTTGGATTTTAGTTTAGGTAAAGCTGAGCATAGCTAAGCAATATTGTAGTCTATTTGTTTTTCAAGATTGATGTCGCCTTTATTTGTTAGAATACACATTACTATAGAGTAAACTTCTATGCGCTTTGAATGAGGGAAGTATGCGCATATATATGCATTAAAAATGCCCAAAATATGCAAGAAAAAATTTTACTTTTGGTTAAAACGTGCAATATATATTAGTTAAAACGATTGCAAGTAAAAAGTAGAGTCTGAGATTGAATGAAAAGAACTAGTTATAACTGAAAATTACAAAAATCCCTGACAAATAGGCAAGATAATTTCTGTTTCGGGTTTGCAGTTGTGTAATACGCTTAGAAAACAAGATTTAGAAAGAAAAAATTTCACTTTTGGTTAAAACGTGCAATATATATAGTTAAAACGATTGCAAGTAAAAAGTAGAGTCTGAGATTCAATGAAGGGAACTAATAATAACTGAAAATTACAAAAATCCCTGACAAATAGGCAAGATAATTTCTGTTTCAGGTTTGCAGTTGTGCAGCAGTTTGCGCTTAGAAAACAAGATTTAGAAAACTTCAGGGCAACTGTAACCTGTATGAACTCACATAGTATTTATTTAAATGATCTATAAATAATAAATAGATAAATAAAGAAATTCAAGGCGACATTAATCTTTAAAACCATGTTTTCATACTAAGGTAGTGTCTGACTTAAGTCACAGGTCAGATTTTAAAATTCCTTGTGACTAAAAAATCGATATAAAATTTGTTGACAAGGCAAGATGTTGTACTCAGTAACTAAACTTGTATTAGCAACTCCATTTACCGTCCATTTATTTTTAACGTTTACATTTAATTGAGCTTGCAAATAATTTACTTAACGACATCTCACCTTTCCAAACAGTGTAAATAATAAAAAAATCAATCACAAGTCAGTTACATTGCTCCCTACTACCTTCTATAATACAACCTTCTTGTGTAGACATGCTCACACTGGTTTTAAATGTTTAATTCTTACTTCGAAAATGCACGATTTATTTGTTACCATTGAGACTGTTTAGAATTACATGCTAAATTTTTCTGACGGTCTTTTCTTGATTGGTTTGCATTCCAATGCCGTGTTTACTAGTTATATTGTAGTCGAATTTGTATCAACAAGTTTGATAATTCTGCAAAATGTCGAAGAGTAATGATTTCTTTTTAATCCCTGTTGGAATGTTCCAATTAAAGTAAGTTATTTATCAAAATCAATGTTTCTCTGTCGTAAACCCAAGATGAAGGAACACACTGGAATTACAGAAAAGGGTAACGCGAAATGAAAGAATTTGGGGAAGGCGAACTTGGGGAATGCGACAGTCAGGAATAATGGATTGGTGGATAAGATCTGTGGCCAGCATCCCAGGTCTACAGGAACCTTGGTTTCATATCGGATATTCAAAACTGAGGGCTCCAAGTATGACAGGGAATATTTTGATAATATATTCATTATGGGGGACTGGATTGGGTGTGGCATTTCTGCAATTTTCCTTTGAGCAAAGAACTGGAATATGGAGTGTTTTGGTATTGGTTTGTAAGACTAACATAAACGCGATTCTTGCTTTTGTCAACAAATTCATTGGTTTGTATTGATCCGGTTTTTAGGTTTACAATTTACTGACATAAAATTTCTTGGAATTTATTTATCTTGATTTTTTCAAGATATCATAAGGTATGTGACTTATGACTCATACGTATTGGGCTAGATGGACACTAACGACGCAATATTGTATAATAAAATGTAAGATGGTTTGAAAACTGTTTCAAGCCTTTCTATAAATTAAAAACACAGATTAATACATAATAATAATAACTACTAATAATAATTACTAAACTATGAGCTCTAGATACACATTTGTTCTTTGATGTTGTAAAATGTCTTCAATCAATGATCAATAAATTCAAGACCTGCCAATAAAATATATTGTTTGTATACTTTCTGATGGGAACTGAATAGATGCATTGCTTTTCTTTCTCTAAAATGATAAATTATATTCATCAGGTCTCTCAAAAAAGTTCGTCGTTATACCAGTTTAATGAAAAATCAAGGGAATGCCAGCACTTATATTGATTGAAAACCTGACTGAAAACTGAAAAACAATTTTAAAATCTAATTGTCTGTGATATTGGAAAAACTTACGATGGACCGTCTGAATCTGTATGTCTTGGATAGGCTTCATTCCTTAATATTATATTGTCCACGAAATTCTGCGACTCTAAATGTCCCCATGGTACAATGTCATGTTTTATGGAAGTATTCGAAAAATACTTTTTGATGCAGAAATAAATTTATCTCCAATCTTTTACTGATTTAACAATAGAGAGATTTAAGAGTGGATTTTTTACTACGGTGATTGCTATGATGAAGTTGCTTTGTTCGCAATTCACACAGACATGTACTTGTGCCGTGTCGTCTTGGAATTGGCTAAAAAATTTGCACAGTACTTCAATATAATGTACTGATGATGTGTACAATGTTTTTACTGAACACTCAACGGATCCCGAGTAATTGATAGTCACAAAGTTGACCAGTACTATGTAAAGCGTGTCTAATAAATATATTCACATGTGTGTGTATGTTTGGTAGGTCCCGTTATTTGTAAGGTTACTCGGATAGTACAATGCACGACTCCAATTATTAATGTATTGTATATAACAAAATTTTACATAATTCGCAAAATTAAAAAAACATTTCGAAATTTAAACTTGTAATTTGTAATCGAAAAAATTGTAGTTCACAAAATGGAACGAGCACGAACGATATTTATGAAGATTAAAGCGTTAATTTTTAGGTTACAGTTGCACGTCGCCAAACAAACATTTATACAGTAATGTATAACAACGTTTTATGCAGGTGAGATACTGAGATGACTATCTAAAGTAGGGTACAAAAGTAAAACGCAATTACAGCGATTTGGTCAAACAATTTGTACTAGTGAAACCTTTGATGTAAAATCAATTAAAAATTTGAAGAGATAATGGTCTAACTATGCAACTCTTGCCACTAATTATAATTTAGGAACATACTAGAAAAACAGCACGTTACAGCTAGAGAAATTTTTATTTATTCACTGTTCACGGTCTTGATCTTGTGACATGAAACAAAAATATACATTTGTTAGTAGCCCGTTTAAAAAAGACACTAACAACTAACTAATTTCAATAACAACTGAATTCTTTGAAAATTAAGATAGTTCGAATAGAACATAATTAAATCTAAATTTTTGATACAACCTACTGTGTATTATCAGACGTATAGTTTAAATGAAAATTCTTATTTTGATTGGAAAGTTACATTTGGGATTATATTGAAAACAGGGTTCCGTGTAACGTCGTCCATCTTTCCAAATATCTTAATTTAGTTTAAAATGTTGTAAGAGGTCCGCAATTACGAACCAGTAATACTGTGTATGATTTATTACTAGTATCATTATTACAATAAGCTCTTGTGTATCTTAATCATCCTTTATTAAGGTGCACTTCAATGTACCTTATTGGAATCGTCGTGAGTATCGATTAACCCCGTCCTTCCTTTCGTTTGTTTCTCCTAACGACAAACTCGTTACTCGTAATTGATAAATAATATTAAAATTCCGTTTTTAGCTAACGAAAGGTAAAGCCAATAGCTCAAACGAGTTTGAATACGGTTCTCCCCCGTGAGGAACGGGAGAGGTAAACTTTATAATCACGTCTAAATGAAATGAAATTTGTTATGCAGGTACCATTAAATTATGCTACAACTTTCCACAAAGTTTGAATAGAATGGGATGATCCATATGACCTCCAGAGGTCACCAAATGTCCCCGTATTTTTTCGCAATTGCTATAACGCGACAATTTCTATTGAAACGGCGTTTTGGGCAGTCGAGACTTTTAATCAACAACTTAAAATAAGATGAATATGAAAACTTTATAATGATTCTCCCGTGACAAAAGGGGAGGTGGTTAAAGATTAAATTACATCCACCGTATACATGACTTTATAGTTGTTAAAATTTAACCAGGATTGGTTGATCTAAGTAACCTCAGAGGGACAGAGGTTGTTTATGATCACCGCACGAACAACCTTTAACGTCCAATAAGAATAATATAGCACATTATCTACGACTGCTACAACGGTTCATTTTATAAAAGAAAATTCTAAACTAAAATGCATCGATGAATGTTATTTTCTTCCAACTATTAGTATAACATGCAACCTCACTTTTAAATTTTGGAAAGCAAATTGGGCGTGTGGTCCTGCGTGCTTCTGGAGAGGCATTGTACCGGTCCTGAAAAACAGTGAGATAAGTGTCAACAAACATTAACACTAACATTACATAATATGTATGATTTTACTTCTGTTACTGAATCATTCCCTGCGTTGGAATTTTCCAAGGAGATCTCACTCCTGGTGATGTCCACGGAGAGCACTTTGAGAGAGTCCTTTGTTTCCGTCACTTTGCGCAAGAATCATGGCACTGCAAATTTTACTGTTTGTAATATATTTGGATGATTTTACACCGAACAAACAATTGTTTAAATCTAAAAATTAAATCTGCTGTGTTAAGTTTAAATTGAAACGTATCTCCTACTATTAAATTTTCTTGTTTTTCTGTACCCCGTTTCAACACCTTTGATCGATCAACCCATACTGAACCTGTTGGGGAATTCGATAAGTACTCTATTCCTATTATCTCTGGTGGCGGTTAGGTTATTCAATTGCTCAAATTGCAATTATATAAATCTATCATTTACAATAAAACAGCTTAGGCATTGTCCGAACCATGAATTTATGACTGACAGATGTGGTGAAATAATAGAAACACAACCACATATCAGCAAATTATTGACTTGCGTGTAGCCATAAAGGATTATTAAATCATACTGCCGGTTTGCAACGTTACCTCTGTTCTACATTTAGTTCAGACTTTATATTTGCCATTTCACGCAATGTTAAAACTTTACCTATCAGCCACCTTTGCCAGAACGACGATAAATATATACCTGAGTTTTTTCATAAGCACCATGAGGTTGTATTTATTCCGGTGGCGTTTACGTACTTCAGTTGAATAAATCGACAATGTAGTTACAAAATTAAATTGGAACAAAACATTTTTCGTTTTCAACACAGTTCTCTTGTATTAGCTATAAACAGCAGTATTCATCTCTTAAGTTCAGTAATTTTAGTAACAATAAAACATCACCAAAATTGAGCATCAGCAATAATACTGAAACACACTTCGGTGGCAAACTTTGACCTGATATATTGTGCTGTGGTACATACAAATATGAAATGTATACGACGGCGTCAACCTCCCGCATAAAATATATATTATGGGACGGTGAGCAATGCCGGTGTGATGAATACCCAGTGACATTTCAGGTCAAATTACTTTAACATTTTGTAACTTCTAATACTCTTTGAGGAATATAAACACGAATCAACTTTCATATAAATGAAGCTTGATGATTTGACGCTACTAAACACCAACTGAAGTTGATGGACATTATGCAAGGATAAGCAGCATGATCAATTTGTATTGAACGTACAGTGCGTAAGGTTTGCGATGATTCGTCACTGATAAATAAACCACAAACACTACAACGATCTCCATATCGGCAATCCTTTATTATCCGTGGATGTTTATTTGTTCGGGCTGTATAGCTCTGTACAGGCATGAACTATAGTCCCAAGACAAGTATATTTACAAGTAGTAGTGTTGTACTTTGTGTACCGCAGTACGCGGTTAAAATTGTATTGCTTTCTATCATGGAACGTCTCTCCAGCCAAAATGTTATAAAAATAGTTTGTTTATTAACCTTCTGCACAATTGTAGGCCAAGAAAACGTCTGAAAACAAATTCTAAACAAAATCCGCACAATTTTATCTGATATCCTGTAAATAGACAAGCAAGTTCCTGTACTACTGAAATCAGTTCACTACATCATTTTTCCTGTCCTTTGGAACAAAGAAGCAACGAACCTTCTTGGTAAAACTCGCCGTTTTGAAGTAAATACGGAGTATCAAGAACGTTTAGCTCAGTAAAAACTCACCATACTAGCACATAGATTCCGACTTGCAATGAGTATACTGTCATCAGGAAACAACATGCTGGAGTGATTTTTTGAAGCAATTCATTAACAATTTACATATAATTTCGTCATTGCTTCCATGCATTCTAAATAATAGTATACCGATAGTAAGTCAAGAAATTAGCAATATTGTTAACAGTGTGGGAGCTTTATTACGTTTCTAATGTTGTCATCGTAATTTGGAATTACTCATCAGTGATGAGTCATCACTTACCTAATTAATTTTTTTGTAGGCAAGAAATTGCACAATTCGGTATATTTAAGATATAACGCACTACTTTCAGGGACTAAACGTGACCAGTGGGCGCCCTGGCGAAGGAAATTCAGAATGCCACCCCCCAAATGAATGAAGTCACTGTATCAAACGTACAAATATTACTTCAAATTTTATTTGTTATTTCAAAGAAAATATTTACGAATTTTGACTCTATCGGAATACCTGAAACACCTGAATGCGTGTTAGTTAAATAAAAATCATGCAGCTAATACGGACACAAAAAATATCAAAAGCCTTAGGCGGTGTGGTCCTTTATTCACTGATTCGGTACAATACTGAACAGTTATCAATGGATTACATTTTCCTTAAAAAGTAGATTATATTAAGTTAATAAGATACTTTAAAACAAGGTTTTACATAAACACATTCTTATCGCCCTTACTGGCCAGGGACTCACATATCCAGCGGCCCACAAAAAGTTACAACGTTATTTTATCTTTTATGTGTTTCTCAAAAGAGATTCCTCATGCTTCTCAATTCACATTAAGATTCAATCTAACAGTCAACAGTTAAAAATAATTGAACAAGTGGATGCCCTAACGACAACATATTGGAACAATTATTGAAGAAAAAACGACCTGTACATTCGATGAACAAAGATCGTCTTGGATAATTTTCAAATGGCGTCGAATTATAAATATGACACATTACTATTTAACGAAAAATTCATTTCTTTAACGTTGATTACCATTACAAAATTCAATGCAGACGTACAAGTAATAAAGTAATTTATTTGTATTTCATACAACTTACAATGTTGATGCAAAAATCATGTTGCTCTGGTCACATGATGTGTCGAATTCTTGCAATAATCCCAGTTTTTGTAGCAACCATTGGACTGATTACAAACAGTCTTATAATCACTTTTGTTAAGGAATATCGAGGATAGCGTTCTTTCGACTTTTTTGTGACGGTTCTTCCTCACGTGGACACTTTGTGCTGCTTGATAGGTGCAATATATGGCTTGGCTTATTATTATTATTAATAACTTATTAATTATATAATCATTTAATTGTAAAACCGGTTACCAGTAACGTTTAATTAAAATAATTATTAAGTGTTTACTCTAAATAGATAACACAATTGGAAGGGGAAAATTTGTCTTGTACGCCAACCAAATATCCAGTGTAGCCTTTTTGATATGTACATTTCTCCGCAATAAATTATAACCACACTCGATGTCTGAACGTACTTTAATTATATCTTGAATAAAATTCCAGGTAAAGCCACGTATATTTGGATAACGCTCATAAAAGCCACCGACCGATACTTCTCAATCAGTCACCCACTTATATTTCGTGTTTGGTTTACCCAAAAACGGGCGATTTTGCAAGTGATATTGGTGATGCAGTTAAATTGCCGTATTGGTTTCCTAACTTTTTCCGTCACCACGTTGGACCAAACGTTTACGGAGATTTAAATGGGCAACGCTTTGACCTTCCTAGTTTTCGCGATCTGGAATTTACGTTTCTCCCGACTGGATTTGTGGAAAAATATTGATCTGGAACGTTATTAATTATTGCGCGCTACGTTGGTATGTACCGGCTGCCTTTCTCATTACTCTTGGTACTTCATATTTTAACGTATCGAAAAATTGATGGCGTGAGGCGTCAACGAGAGAAGCTGTCGTCTACCGATCAAGGAGAAATACAGCCAGCCAAAATTTTCCTTCCGGTCATTGCATTTTTTATAGTGCCCTGTATATGGACTGCAATTACCTGTATAACAAGTTTATTTGGATTTGTTTACCGCGAAGTTTGGTGTTTTGGCATATTTTTCACGGTGCTTAATTCGTCCGCAAACTTTTTTAGTTATTACCTGAAGGGTAGTAATTTTAGAAAACGTTCAGATATTTACTTTGACAAGTGGATAAAATATTTTACACCTTGAAATGCTATTTTGTTACTTACAGCGAGATTATGAAGAGAGTAAATGTTAATTGTAACCATAACATGCTAACCGCATTTTCTGAAATTTAACGTATTCACTACATTTTAAACAAGCATCATATTAACATACCATACCTTGCCTAATGACCAATTTAAATGAAAGAAAACATCGATTACAGAAATTGAAGTGACACGTGCATTTTTTCGTACTTCCCCCGCATATAACTGTAAAGTGATGCCCATTTGGGGGGGGTTTGCCATCGAACGCATTTGTCATATGCAGTACTAATGTAGTAATTAGGGCGTTACATTAAATAAATACGCGGCCATTTATTAAAGTAAATAATAAAGCACGTTATTATGGTTATCATCATCGGGAAATAAACACAAATAAAATTGTTTTCCAGAAGTTGGCAAAGAATACATGTTCTCATATTAATTAATTACATTTCATAACGTGTAGTATGTCACCGTGAACCTGTTGTTTGGCTTGATTCCCACTCAATTGTTATTCATTATAAATCTTACTGCTTCCAACAAAATGGGTGGATCATGAGAAGTGTTATCATCTGTTGCCAGGTTCATAGGTATAACAATAATAGAAACAGGGGGGACAATGGCCCCCTGGAATTGTCTTGTACTCCCTAGAAAGATTGTCTCCTCAGAAAAAAACCGTCGTGTCCCCCATCTCTCACGGAAAAACTTTACAACTTATTCTGATTCTTTTTAATTCGGGAAAATTTCGTTGTGGTTGCCTAGCGCCAAGCCAAGTATCATCATTGACGAACATTAAACCGGCCCCAATATTAAAAATCGTATTTTTGTCAACAGAGTTAAAACGTTAGGACAGTTGCTTGATGCTTACGTCTCGTGTATCTGTCTCTCCAGCTGTTAATGAGTAACTAAATATTTCTGAAACCGGCGAGCCAAATTTCGACTATCGTCTAATTGTTTTCAAAACTAAGGCACTTGTGGAAAATGGTTAATGACTTTTAACCTTTGACTTTAATGTGGAGAAAGTGTTAGGTCCAAAAAAAGCACCAGTCCCGCAGTATGGACCGTTCAGCCCTGGACCGTAAATACACGCTGGTGCTTGCATACGTGTTCATAGAGACATCAAACTAGGCACAAAAATTTCAACTTTGTACTGGTCCTTCACTTCGTTTACTCATTTTCATACATAAAATTCTCTGATGTGTTCACCAGTTCGTTATTGGCGTCTATGATATACTATGGTATGCATTGGTTAGCATCTCTGTATTTTTCCCTCTTAGGTCTCATAATAAAATATAACATTTGATGACAAAGTTGTAAGACTTCCAATTGTGTACGACCCCTATATGTGCACGGCCTGAAGAACGTTCTCCAGTTTTCTCCAGCGTAGGACAGGCCCTGGGAATGATGGACAACCACCTCTCTTTTCGTCTTTTTAAAAATATATTTTACCTCAACTACAGCAATCAAATCTTATCACGACCATGATCCGATCTAGTTTTACATATTCTGTGATTGTTGCACCTCTTAAAGAGTTATCGGTAATTCAAGTGCATCTTTTAGCATTCTATTTTTTTGCATTTTCCACTTATGGTGCACTCAGAATTCCAGGGGGGCAAATGCCCCGGCTGCCCCCCCCCCTTGGCTGCGCCACGGGATGTGTTATTGTTTTATGAAAGGTGCTGGCCTATTTCATTTTTTGCTAGAAATACACCGTATTACGTTTGGTGTTGGCTTGCTCAAGGGTTTACCTTTTTACTTCGTCTCAGCAATTACATACATCGTAACATAATAATACGGAATATAACATAGTAAAACAGGATAACCTTATGAAATGTAAAATAAGGGGGGAAACGATAGAATAAAAAAGAGGATTATTCCAAAAGAGAAGTTCATGGAGCCTTGTAGGGTGCCAACTCACATGAAATCTTTCATTCACCATCAGCAGGACAACCTTACAAGTGAATGAGAAGCATCTTGCTGATTTTTGAAAAATATAATTATTCTTTGTGTCATTAAAATATTTTATATATGTAACGTATATGTAATTTAAGTAAGTAATGTTTAACTTAATTAAAGAATATTAAAATATTTTAAGATCCTATAAGTTTTGCTTTGAACAATTAGAATAACCATTATGCTACACTTGTAAGTCATTACAAAGTAAGTTTTAAGCACAGTATAGATTTTTACAGTAATCTTAGCTTCTATAAAGAATAACAAAGCAGCTAAGACAAAAGATACGCTACTAGCAATCATAACAGCAGCAATGCTCCGTAAATCTATCATATCATTTTTTCTGTCATCCGCAATCAGATCTGACATTTCATTAAGTGCATGTCGTTTAGCTGTGTTTAACCAGTCCCCCCATTTTTGTAAAATTCCAAATTCTTGGAGATAATTTAGGGAGCGCCTTACCCAAACTCGATTCATTAACTCTATATGCAGCAAAAACGTTCGACCTTTGGTGTCTTCCGCAACAGTGTGGCATAGAGCATGTGGTTGCGCAAAGCGCCTGCGTAATATATTTTGGAAATATGAAGATACAATTTTATTATCAGGTTGGGCTCTAATGATGACGCAACGATTTTTAAGCAACGACGGCAAATCCTCAAATTCTACGTTGTTTTTTAACGTTACTACTACCGAGCCATCCTCCAACTTTTCTAATATTTTGTTTATTCTGAACATTTCATATAAACTAATGTCGGGCTTCCGAACATAAGGTGGAACGAGGTTGAGCAAATGCTCATCA